>JASFAX010002123.1:0-47333 GCA_030737875.1 Allium sativum
TGTTCGACAAACTCACATGTGATAAATAGTTAACATGTATCTGGGAAATAAAGTTATGGCCATAATAAATATAACGGATTACTACTTGCGAGCTTCTGCCTTTTTGCTTTCTTTCGCTGCCTTTTCCTCTTCCCGTTTCTTGGCAGCCTCTGCCCGTTGTTGCCTGATCAAGGCTAGACGATCTACAAACGATATAAATTCATGTTACACGAACGAAGAATGCACCAAATAAACTGAAGGAGCCAAAGCATTTAGAAACTTGTATTTCCTTGTCAACAACTAGAAAAGACAGTTGTTGGCCTGCTCAATTACTTGTCCAAGAATTCATAGTGTTTCTCATATTATTTTGTCAAAGGACACCAAAAAGGAAATGCTCTCCTTTGGCTATTCAAACCCCCCTTCTTCCCCAAAATTTACTTCTGAAGCAGTAGGTTTTATTTACCAACTTGAAATAACACAAGAACCACTGGTTCTCTCAGTAAACCTAACACATCATCTAAAAGTAGCTCCTCAATATCCAAATTGTAACACCATGATGCAAAAAACAATTAGCATGATCAGGATAGCATACGGAGAACAACCTTATTAAAATTCAAATCTTCATAATAAAGCTATTGCCATTTAAAAAAACAAAACAATACAAAGAAACAGTTGAAGGCTTTCAATCTTAAACACTTGTTTGTTCAATTTCGTGACTAAGCATAAACTCTGATAATAATCGCAATCCAAAAACCATCTATTCAGTTACTAGCAATGCCCCATATTTACTTTTTGACCTAGCACTTCAAGTGTTTTAACAGGTGATCGAAAGGAACTTATAGAAGTGCCCAAAATAAAAAGTAAAAACACTTCAATAGAAAGAAGAAAATAAAATATAGATCAATTATGCAAACTTTGTTTGAGCATATTAGGAAGTGCAAAAATAACTTATGCTTACCTAAATCTTTTCTAGACTGTTCAGTTTTCCCCTGCTCCTGCAATTGCATGTATCGCTCATGAGCTCTTTGTTTCTCAAGTTCCTCCCTATAAAATTGTTGGCAGTCCAACCAAATACACAAAATATTAGTAAGAGCCTGGTAGTGAAGCAAACAAAAACATAAAAAATTATGGCATAATAATGTAGAAGGCTAACACATGGTATAGCAGCCTAAGCCATAGGTGCTATGACTTGCACTACCTTACCCATCAACCATTAACTGCTGAATTCGGATGGATTGGAGAGAAAGGAGGAAGGGGAAAAAAAACAAAGATGAAAATAAGAATATATACGATTTAGGGAATGCAAAACACCAGGCGTACTGAAAAACATGCCTATCATTCGCCTTTATAAATTGGCTGTTACCGGCCTTTTGGCCCGACCACTCCAAACCACTAACACGAGTACGGCTCAGTAATTAATAATCAGACAACCTAGGATGATGATCTGAAGACCCAGGTGCTGGCCCGTCTTCTTAGAAAGCCGTCACACATTGGATTTTTAATCACTGGATCGTTCAGGACTCGAGCATGGACTCGTAAAAGTTCGGAAACGCTTGGACTGAACAACGAATTCGACAAATACTTGCGTTCTCAACGAACACAACCCTGGTCGGCATAGGCAGGGACGTACGCAGAAAATTGATGTAGTGGGGGGTGGAAAATCATATTTTGATTTTTCACACGCACGCACGTGCACATACATATATAAAAAGCATGACAAAATCACCCTATAGCATTATTTTTTATGTATCGACGACAGACCTTAATTTTGATTAATCTTACCGTTCAAAATGATTATGTATGAAAAACATGTGTAGAAACCTTATAAGAGGTATTCATCACTTGGCATTTTAAAAGTTTGAATAATGTAAACCCAAAATATGTATATTAGTTTTTTTTTCAGTTTTGTAAAAAAAAGTCATTGGTTACTAGTCTGTAATAACATAATTTAATTTTCCACAAATAATTAAACTTAAAATTTCAATCAATAGAACTTATATGATTTCATTTCTCAAACCAGTGCGATAAAGTTAATCATTTCTTTCTATGTTGATTAAAACTTAACAAATGTCAGTTGGTAATTTAGTATCAATAATTGTTAACTAAAAAAACTTAAACTCCTAGGGAAAATAACCAAAAAAAAAATACGACATTAGTATATATGGTTGAGTTAGTGTAAATATGGAAAAATAATATATTGTCCAAATAATTGCATCAGACTAAAGTAAACGATAAAAAGGAATTAAGTTAGCTAATGATCAAGTTTTTTTTGTGTAGGTTAGTAAAAACTAAGTCGGGGTGGTATCCTCCACTAGGCCTTAAATATGTACGTCCTTGGGCATAGGCACTATGCCCCGGGTCGGATCCTCTTCACTTCAAAATGTCGGATCGGCACGAACGCCTCAGCATGAATCGGTACAAGCAAGCATCCCGGATTGGTATAAGATCCAATGATTCGAATCAGATCATCTCATCAACTCGGATCGGCATAGTAGCAACGATTCGGATCAGGTCGAAGGCATTAACCAGGTCGGATCGGCCTGTCTTCAGCAAAGTAGATCAATGCAAACCACATGCATTGGTTCAATGCAATGCAACTGGGAAGTAAACTCGAAGTTTGAATACAACAAAGAAGCAAAGATGGTATGGCCAAGAGTCACTGACCCGGATCGATATAGATTCAGATCAGTATGACAATACCAAACCAATCCGGATTGACCCGACCCAAATCCAATGCTTTCAATGACGTGGCCACCCACGTTTTGCATGATCTCCATTCAACTGCTCTTAACCATTCCCGCTCAACTTCATACCAACCCGGATTCAACCCTCAATAATAAATAGCACCCAGAAGCATCATTTTAAGGGATTTTTTGGCTCTTCCATGCCCAAACTTTCACGACTCGCCTCTTTTCTCATCGAATTTCCTACTTGAGACATAACTGTATCTGTAATCAACCAGTCTAAATAATAGATTACAAGCAATTGACATAGGCACCTGGCCGAACCACTATAATTCTATAGTGTTCTTTACTTTTTTACAAATTTCTATGATTTGTGATAATGATATCATCTGTGACTATACAGTGATTCTCCTTCGGTTGGTTGTTAAACTGGATACTGACCAAAAATCAAGCTAACATGTTAGTGCATTCACTGAAAAACTCCGTAATTTTTAGTATTTAGATCTCATCTGCTAGTGGATTGCGATTCCAATGAGGGAAAATCCACTTTCTTGCTATTTTTACCCATTGAAGCTGTGGATACTGCTATTATTCCCAACATTACCATTGCAACTACCACTTTTGCAACTGCGCGAATTCACTCATGCATCAAACTGCAAACCAAGCTCGGATCAGCCATGCTCGTAGGAATACCGATTCGGATCGTCAGCCCATACTGTTTCGATCGTACCATATGTACCAATCCGGATCGGAGTACTCATACCGACCAGGAATGGGGTCACCATACCGATCCACATTGAATCACCAAGACCGATCTTGGCCGAAAGACAAAGGGGAGCTAAAAAAATTCAGGTGCAATGCACCCGAACTCATACCGAAATGCAGTGACAAACAATAATCATTCAAACTGGATAACCACGATTCGACGGTTAATCAATGAAAAGCCAACAACAAAGTGACAATGACTGACATGTCTTCCAGAGCCACCATGTATTCACATACGTTGCTTAGGCATTGAGTTTCCCAGTCGATTCAACATGCCAACTATGATGGTTTATGCACCAATTCCCGATAACATCTTCAGATAAACGATTGATATATGGAATTTGTTGAAGCAACCAATGCCATCAAATTCAAATGCTTCTCCATATTTCTCGAAGGAGCATAGACACCTGGTTTACTTGATTATCGCCATGGTCCATCTCCTCATTCAACTAATCGGCAAAAAGCATGTTCCAAAGACATGGAGAACCATTAAAAAGCTCCTCTCAAAGGTCCAACATTGCCATGATTGAGTGATCCAAGGGTTTAATTCAAACACCAACTTCGAAGAGTAGCTAGCAATGACACCTTTTACCACAGTTGACCACCTCAATGGCAAAGAGACCTAACATTTATGCAAGAAAAAGGTCATACTCACTAGGAGAGGCTCGGCATAAGCCACCCTTCAAGATTGAGATGTTGAGAAACTTGTTAAATTACTTGGAGAGACGACGAAAACTTATCCATTTATCCGGAAAAGCTTATTCCAAAGGCGTAGAGAACCATCAAAAAGCTCATCTCCAAGGTCCAACTTTGTCGTGATTGAGGCGAATGATCCGAAGAAATACCGAATACATAATTATGATGGTCCTGATCTAAGGGGTTAATCCCGACACTGACTTCATAGAGTAGCTAGCAATGACCCCTTTTACCACAGTTGACCGCTTCAATGGCAAAATGACCTAACATTTATGCAAGAAGTAATATTCACTAGGAAGGGCCTAGCGTGAGCCACCATGAGAGATCGAAATTCAATTCAAGATCGAGCTGTTAAGAAACATGTTGAATTACTTAGAGAGATTCTTCGCCTGTGGATCACGAAAACTTATCCATTTAACTAGACATTTGGTTGCATGCCATCAGTTCCGCACTCGTGCATAAAGACCATCAAATCCAATTGCCTTTTTATTACATCAGCAAAGGCTAAATGGGAACCGAACGAAGTAACGAGAAGCTTGAGAAACTAGTCTTTTTCCTATTGATCCCATCTAGCAAGCTTCAACATCATTTTCGGGTTATTCCAATCAAAGTCAGTACCATCTAGCCGCTACGACAGATCTTCAACGGCCTGAGGCTTTTGGAAGATTGTTCAATTGGAACATCGAAATAGACCATTTTGACATCACCTACCGCCCTTGAAGGATCATCCAGAGACAAGCTTGGGCAAATTTCATTGTTGAAACTCAATTGACCTACAATCAAAGGCAAAACTAAATATAGATCCCTGAGCACTGGGTTTAAACTTGCTAGAGAACAAAGAGAGACTTTCATAGACAAATCCATTGTTCTCCTATCAATCACCATATTAACACTAATAAGTTGAGATGTCATCATTAACGAACATGGTCTGACTATCTGGTTCCTTTTTTCTTACCCTTGACGTAGGTGCAACAAAGTGATTCACATAGAATGCAACCTCGTCACTCACAAAGCCCGCAAAACCACCTGTCTTTTCATAACCCCAATCAAGGCCAGATCATGCTAGGAACTTCTGTTTCCCGACAATGATGGAATTTCCTCTACCAACTAGATCTTTAGCGGTCATCCCCTCGTTGAGACAAGATGAAGAAAAATGGATTGGCATAGAATACGCAATGTCATTCGCACTCAAAACAGCACGTATCTCAACACCTTTTCATTTCATGCTTTATGAATTGTTGACATGACTGACTCAAATGAATTTATATGTGAATAGTGCAGGTACCCAAAATCTAGTGCAAACCAAACTTCCAACACTCACATACAGAATCTCGAAGCATTATCACGGCCATGCAATTGGACCGCTCGTTTACCAAACCATACACTCAGTACAATAACAGAAATATCACTCAAAATGGATACGACTCCACTACCCACTCCTTAACCTGTGTGTGGCATATCCTACAACAATCAGACTTCACTCTAAGCCCTGCGAAATCGAAATCTAATCCTAGATTGATGCTGATTGGCATCCCTCACATTAGCAGTTCCCTCGACATAGGACCAACTACATAATGTCAAACAAAAGAGACATGATTGTCCATCAGCTACTTTATCCCACACTCTGATATGAAAGGTAGCGATTCATTTGTTCTCTGACTAGTCTTCACATTGAAACATACAACCTGGAGCAGACGAGATCCGACGATCCACTCCCATCTTTGGACTAGAAGCATGAATATAAACACAAATGAAGATGACATGACTTATTTATGTTTGAACATACATAGTAGTCCAACGCAAACTCTAATCCTCAAAGCTTGGTTTGAAGTACAAACCAAAACAAACATAAATCAAATGTTCATCAACTAGCTCTACTCCTCAAAGTTTGGATTAGAGTATAAAAGAAGGCAGGTGTATCCCGATCATCTGCAACACAAATTCTATTCCTAGTCAGAACTTGGATAAGAGTGAAAACTTAAGTAGACATGACCGTCAGCCATACCGACTCTACTCCTCGAAGCATGAATGAGAGTACATCCAAGGCGCAGGTGACCCACTCACATGCCTCGATGTCTCATATTCTCGAAGCTTGAATTGAAGTGAAAACCATGGACGGGTGTAATAAAGCGTTGTGACCTACATTCACTCGATCCACCAATTGTAACCTAAACCACTACAAGAAAATATAAAGGACGATTACTTGACATCCACCAACTCTAACATGAACCACAACATAAGAGTATAAAGGATGATGACTTGACGTCCATGCGCAAGTGACCCTCTCACATGCCTCGATGCCTCGTATTCTTGAAGCTTGAATTGAAGTAAAAACCATAAACGGATGTGATAGAGCATTGTGACTTACATTCACTCGATCCACCAATTGTAACCTGAACCACTATAGGAATATAAAAGACGATGACTTGATGTCCATCAACTCTAACATGAACCGCGACATGAGAGTATAAAGGATGATGACTTGGCGTCCACTAACTCTAACCTAAACCCCGGCGAGAGAGTATAAAGAACGATACCCTGATGTCCATTAACTTTGCTTACCTGAGACGGGACATGAATATAAATTACAATAAGTTAAGCAGAATACTTAAAGAGCGTTTTGGATACACAATACGACTCAAAGTTATTTGAGAGCAGTGTGTCAGGTTATCGCTTACATATTCACTTGATCCTACATGGTTTAAGTGTAACAAAAGAAACTCATCGTGAGTACATTGAATGGAAAACGAAAACACTCAAACATGTAAACCCGAAAGATTCATTTTATTCACAAACCATAAGTGGATACAACTTCAAGTCACGAATTCAAAAAGCGAGGGTAAAGTTGGCAATAAAAACCAGTCGATAAACAACAAAATGCAGAAGTCTTGGGAGTGAATGATCTTCATTCGTCTTTATCATCTTTCTTATGTTTCTTTGGTGGCTCATCCTCAAAAGCTTTTCAAAGTTTGCACTTGAAACCTTGAGATTGGCAAAGTAGAATAGTGTTTCAACTTATGAGAGACTACTACAACGTTCCACACGACATAAGACGACGATCGAAAGGAAGCCTTGAGAGTAAAATGTCTGACAACACACCACACAAATTAAGGTAACGATTGAAAAGAGGGCTTGAGGGTTGTGTCTTCGATTAATGCACAAACCTACAACAGCTGACCATAATTCAAGTGCAATGATAAAAAATGAATTGCAAATGTTTTGAATGGAAAATGCAACGACACGAGCACTTATAAATAAATCATATACTAAAGCTTGAAAAACAACAGAAGTGTTTATGTGCATGTCTAGACTTGGAACATGCGAGACTGACCACCGATCTCCCGACGGTACCCCTAGACAAGGGCAATACAACAAAAACATCAAAGAGGGCGTGACTCGACTACCCACTATTGATTCACACCGTTAATCCGATAGACCGATTATAAACCATGTAACGAATGTGACATGACCATCCACAGACTGGTTTCCTCCTACATCTCAACAGGAGTACATACGCACGACTGGACATACTTGATTGTCCAACTTCAGACATTGAGTGGGCATGACACGGTTATTCATTCCCCAACTTTTCCCCTTGACGCAGGGGGAGGGGGGCAAAACAGAACACTCGAAATGACTACAATCCAACTTTTTGCTGCCTAATTCCAGTCCTCGGAGTGTGGATGAGAGTATAAGCGAGAAGTGAATGTGAAATGATCATTCGTGCTACATCATCTTGCCTTCGATTTAGCATGTAGAAACCAATTCAGGCTAGGTGCCAACCGATCATCTTGCATTCAACTCTCACGAGTCGATGAAGGAGTATAAATCCTAGACAGACATGACCTCATCGCCAGCCAATCAACCTATACGAACATGGAGAAAGATGCCCCCGAAATAAACTCCTTGGATTGACACTCGAACGCTTGGACGATCGGTCATCACTCTGAATTAAACGACGAGTGATGCAACACAAACACATTTAATGGAAAGCACATCACTTGGGCACTCAATGTAAATCTGTCATAAAGTTGCACGCTACATTAGATTGAACTATATGCTCTATCTTAACATATACAAAAGTTTAATTGATAGTTATAGCATACACACGCTCAAAGTGTCCATAGAGTATGACCAGACCAATCATCATCTCATACATAATTGACTATCTATTATGCCACTGGCTATACCTTTGGAAGAGTCAAAGCTCAAAATCAATTGTCATCTATAAAGCTTGAAGATCCATGATTTGTGCATACTCAACGCTCGAGTCCTTGACGTGATGGAATTACAGTCAATACTTGGAACTCCAAAGAGAACTGATTTTACCAATTGAGTCCTACTATCTTATATGATAAGCTCAATGGAACTAAGCACAGGAAACAAACTCGACGAAAGGACGATGACCATTCCAGATTGCAAGTGGAGTCCTTTTCGATGACTTTAGCTTATCTCTATGCAAAGCACATCATGTTTACGACAAGACTACTTTGATGGGCAAAATATTACCCGGTCTTTTGGCTCGACCACTCCATACCACTAACATAAGTACGGTTTAACAATTACTAACCAGACAACCTCGGATGAAAATCTGAAGACCCGGGTGTTGGCCCGTCTTTTTACAAGGTCGTCACATTTTGGATTTTTAATCACTGGATCGCTCGGGACTCGAGCATGGACTCGTAAAAATTCGAAAACGCTTGGATTAAGCAACAGATTCGACAAATATTTGAGTTCTCAATGAACACAATCCGGGTCAGCATAGGCACTATGCCCCGGATCGGATCATCTTCGCTTCAACATGTCGGATCAACACGGATGCCTCAAATTGCATCTGTACAAGCAAGCATCCCAGATTGGTATAACATCTGATGATCCAAATTGGATCATCTCATCAACTCGAATCAGTATAGTGGCAACGATTTGGATTGGGTCGGAGTCATTAATTGGGTCGGATCGGCATGTCTTCAACAAAGTGGATCAATGCAAACCACATGCATTAGTTCTATGCACTACAATTGGGAAGCAAACTCGAAGTTTGAACACAACAAAAAGGCAAGTTGGTGTGCCCAGGAGTCACTGATCCAGATCGGTATGACCATACCGACCTGGATTGACACGACCCGGATCCAATGCTTTTGATGATGTGGCCATCGACGTTTTGCACGATCTCGATTATAAATAGCACCCAAGAGCATCATTTCAAGGGATCTTTTAGGCTCTTCCATGCCCAGGCTCTGCCGATTTCAGGATCTGCATATTTTCTATTCAAATTTCTTACATGAGACATAATTGTATCTGTAATCAAAAAATCTAAATAACAAATTACAAGCAGTGGACGAAGGCATATTGCTGAACCACTATAAATCTACGGTGTTCTTTACTTTTCATGCATCCTATGATCTGTGATAATGATATCATTTGTGACTATACTGTGATTCTCATTCATTTAGGTGTTAGACTTGATACTAACCAAAAATCAAGGTAAGATTGGCCCTTTTGTTCAAGTCCATGAATTAAAATAAAATTCTATGATCTTTATTATCATCCATCTTCATCTATTTTAGAAATCTAAGAACAAGCTGGCAATATGAAGCATTTAGTAAGACATTGTTAATGCAGCCATTTGGCATACCAGGCCCATGCAAAGCTGAATGCAGTCATTTGGTGGGGGTACCACTAGTTAAAAATTATTCTAAGGGCAGTTTTTACGCCAACTAATTCACAAACGAACCCAAAAAAAAAAAAGTGAGAATAATTACTGCTGGGGGACTTTCTGCTTCATGTAATATAGTTTACAATACACCAAATCACAAATAGCAAGCGCAGGGAAGCAAACAGGAGACTTCCATAAACAGATAACAGTAACAGAAAATGGATAACTCAATTTGCACAACATACCTTTCACGTCTTGACAGTTCAGTTGTTTTGTCTAGCTGCAAAAAGAAATGTATAGGGGTTATAGAAAAATGTCGTGCTTCATTATTGTATTAGATCAATAAACTGAAGCTCAAAGCGCCCAATCATTTGTATACCGCTTGAATAAGAACGACCGTGAGAGGGTTGAAATATGAATAGAATGCTTGGAAGGACATGAACAGTTACTGGATAAAGATTGGGGCTTTGTAGTTCATATACCAATGTGAAGTGGTTAACAATAGGAAATAGCCCAGTGATGCAAAATAAAAATTATGATGGCGATAAACATACTTTGAAAAGACTAATAAATTAGGTATGCATAACTACACGAAGTTGCAAAACCCAACCTTTTAATGTTTGCCCAAATAAGAACAAGTAACCAGGACAAGTGTGAGATGGCTTAGTATGAATGAAAAGCGACGAGCAATTAGGATTAGATCTCCAGTCATATTTCATACAACTTGCTAATGATGTTGTATTAACAAAATGATAGTAAGAGTTGAATGAGATGAATGGTATGCCAAATTTCCTATCTTTGAAGTGACTCCTAAATGGTATATATCACAATGTGCTTAGCGACAGTAAGGATAAAAAAGCCTCACCTCACATGATATTTCTGGGGTCTGTAAACCTAAACTAAACATTTTGATACAACAAAATATTGAATAATAAAGTACCATACACCAAGGTTCAAAATTCTGTTTCCGTTTCCCTTTCCATTCTCATCATCTAAAATATTTGAAATTTCGGCTCTGCTTTGAAATTTCTGTCTCAATTCCGTTTCGGGATATTTGTGGTCTTTGAAACTTTTCTTTATATAACATCATCAAATGGTTAAATATTTCAAATTCATATAACTTCAATTGTAATTTTTATTTATTCAGTTTACTTTTTTACTGGAATTTAAAACAATTCTACATATAAAACACAGATAGGTGTAAACACATGAAATTAATGCCCAATACACTCCACAACAGGCCCGTATCCAAAAAATTTCACAGCATGCCTAATACTATGTCTAATCACTAACCCTAAAATATAAAAGCCATCAATTTGATGTGTTAAAAAATCCGTATTCGACAAACAAAATCTCGTCGTTTTCTTCTCCAATGTGGCATCTGTTTCTCTTTCTTGCTTGAGTTGCCTCTCCCACTTCCTCTCTTTTTTGCTCGAATTGCTTCTCCCAATTCCTCTATCTATTCCGCGCAGGTATTTTTAGACGTAACTTATTAATCAATCATAATTACCATTATTATTATTGCTATTATTACTAGTAGTAGTATTTGCTTTTTAATTCAATTGTCACGTCTGGAACCGGACTGTTATACAAATTCTGAACCGACCACCGTCGGAACCACACTAAAACGGATGGAATTCCAGCACACCAGCTGGAGCTTTGAACCAAGGTTTTAAATTCCAGTTTTCGTTTCGTTCCGGTCATTTGACATTTTTACAATTTTGGTTTCATTTCTGATATTCCGGAGATTCCGTTTTAATTCCTGTTCCAAAAAAATTCATTTTAATACTTTTTCCTATATACTAGTATTAAAATCTATCATAGAAATAAAAAATAACTTTTATATGCAGAAGCATTGCTGTCAAAAATCTTAAAATCTTACGATTTCAATCTCATTACAAATCGTATCTCTTCACTTATGATTCAATTTATATTCTATTCAAACCTAGCCAATACGACAGATTAGAATAAATATTCAATCTAAATTGATATATTTAATGTACTTACGGGATCTACAACCCCAGTTTTTAATCATTTTCAAACAAAATAAAAATCAAAACAAGAAGAAGAAAAATTCACGTTTAGACATATAAGCTCAAACATCAAAATAAGTTTCAAACCATATGCAAACCTTGAAATACAGTTTTTTTTTTTTTTTTTTGAATGTACAATATACGGTTTGGTTCTCGTTTAATTTATAGCTCGAATTTTACGATTTACAATGTGAATCTCATTTTGGAAACATTGTGCAGAAGATCCAATTAAAGCCCAGACTACTAAAGCCCACCTCTACTCATGTTCCTTTTCGCTTCTAAAGCCTAAATATGTTTTCGATTGTAAATCCCAAGAAGTCTTCCAGTTAAGCGAATCCCTAGCTTTATCAGTTCTAATTCCTCGTCTAATGAAGCCGTCTCTTGATGCCCTAAACTAAATTCAAACTTGCAAATGAAGGAGAACAGTGCAAGTTCGAACACTCCTTTTGGTACTCAAATCCAATTATCCAACGCACCTACTTAGCAAATTTCTTAACTTGATATTTTTTTTATTTGTTTAATAATGTGGGTATATCTTTTTCGGATCTTTCAGTATTTTATAGCTGTTTTGGTTCTTGCACCATTTAAAACAGCAATTTTTTTAACCGAATATTTATACAATTCTGTTCCGGACACCACCAGAACCGGACCGAGATTGCCAAAATCCCCGGGCTACCGGATGGAATCTTGAACCTTGCTGTGAACCTTGCCATATACACATATTGGATTGTGCCTCAGGATTTAATGCATAATCATATTTCAGATTTATGAAACTCTTCTCAGACTCCCAGTTATCCAAATATTTTGTCAGCAGTCCAACGAATTATCAATTTTTTAAATAATATAATTGAGAAAGTATATGAGATACTTACATTTGCATCTTTAGCTTTAATACTCTTCGGATTTACCAAGTTTGGGTTCTCAATCTCTATAATTCCCTCGGTACCTTTGTGTTTCTGTAACAAAATAACTAACATCAAGCAATCATCATTATTCGGCTACTAAACCGCAAACATACACTAGTCATTAAGAAAAGGTTACTTCATTATCCACTTCAAGTTCCTCTTCTGATTCTTCCTCTGAAATGTATTCAGCTTCCTCCTGGTGAAATAATCCAATGTAAGGAAGAAAATTCAAGTAGATAGAGATTAGGAAAAACTTAATGAACACTAAAGAATCCAGTAGGAAATCAAGATGTCACAATGAAAATCATGTTTAGGCAGCTAATAGTTTACAAGGAAAATAATCGTTCAAGATTATACAATACATTATGAAATTAAAGATCCAGGTCCAATAAACCATCATCTATGACTAATGATTGGCTAGATAAGTATAAATAAAGATTTCATCTATGTTTGTTATTTCAACTTTCAACCATCATCAAAACTACATAAATAGCCTTTCATTATGTACCATTCTATTGTCTCTAAACACATTAAAAGTCATTTAATTCAACTGAAAAAAAAAATCGTAAATTAATTGGGACGTAACCCTTGGAAAACAATTGAACACAGGAATGTACCCAGTATAGATTCATACATATTTCAACACAGTATTACTCCACTGTAATTGCACTGAATAGCGGAAAGAACACAATCTAAAATTCGAAAAGACCCACAGGTAATAGGATTAGCTTTACTGGCATAGAAACCCTACAGGTAGTAAGTTATAAGGCAAGAAAATAGCATAAACAAAGAACAGTAGGTTGGAAGATTTTTCAAGCAGAACAGGAAAACTAATTTAAATGACAATTAGTCAAGACATACAATAACATTTACATCAAAAATAGAATCAAATACCTTCTTAAAGGTCCGAGGACGAGATGAAGTGCCAGCAGCTGAAAATATTCATTATTCAGATTGTTAGAAGTGCAAATATTCAAAAGCAGATCAACAAATACAACTAGAAACGAGTTGATGCTGAACACTGGAAAACTAAAAGCTTGCAAATTAAATCGTAGAACGAAAATATAGTTTTTCCTCTCAAAGGTATAATTGTAACCTTGTATTTAGAAATGCCAAAGTAACGTATTTTGAAACAGTAAAAATACATATGTAAGAACCAGTTTCAATTTACGTCAAATTGATCAAATAAGGTTCAATTTGGAAAACAGGTATTTTAAATTATATTTTGCGCTTAAGAAAACATGTTTATTAAATTTACAGATCTTAATGGCATCAAATGGTGAAACAAATGTGTAGCGCTTATAATTTAACTTTGAAAAGTCAACTTCCTCATCTAATTTCAAAATTAGTATATATGTGTTTATGTTTGTGCACATACATACATACATGCAAAATTTTCAACATAGAAAATGTTATGTATCATGTGGATACCACACATGCACTTACATTTTCTTTTTTCTAATGCCACATGTGTGACACCAGAATTTTACCTCAGAGTGTATTGGTTATCCATGTGACAACCACATCCCTACCAAAATCTAGTAGACTACTGTTTCTATAACTTGGTGACACTCATCATCATCAAATATTGATAGCAACACAATATTTCAAATAAGTGAAATAAACTAAAAATTCTTCCGAATGAAAAGTGGTTGGAGAGGAATAAAAATGAAAATGAGAATGATATTCAAAATACGCAAATACAATGTGACCCCCATCATTTTATATCAATGCATTCTGGGTGCTATGAAAATTGTTACATCGAAATGACAACCATTTTTGTTGATTGAGTGGAAATTAATCAAGGACAGCCATAAGTTTACCATTGCAATTGCAAAGGAAACCAGAGCTCCTCTTCTTGCAAAAAAGCCACAAAGAAAGCATCATCATATTGATTCAACGTCTCCTCAATAGAAGCCATCGATTCATTTTGCATGTTTGATTTCATTTCCTAGATTAACTGTAAATGGTTGTACGAAAAAATTAATATGTTGGATTAGTTGTTGTTTTGTATGATTTTTCACCGTTGATTTGAGTGTTTCATATTCAGTTTCAATCAAAAAATTACGATTTGAAAACTTGAAACATAATTCATAAATTTTGTTCAGCTAATCTAAACAAATACCATCAAAGATATATGTTTGCAGAACCTAAGGTAATTTTGGAATTATGAAGTTATAAAATACCGAGAAAATTTTCAGTTGTGAAGATAACTATTTTAAGTAGAAGAATGAGATGCTTTAAAAATTAATATGTACTTAACCTTTTAATGATCTTCAAGAATCAATTGTAATCGATGGAATGAAACTCGCTGATCGTTTGAAAAGAGATTTCAGTTTTTGTAACTCGATGCTAGAAGACATAACGTGCTTATACTATGTTTGTCCATGGACTAATTCAATACTAGTACATACTCCAGTATTTTCCAGATTAATATGACCAACTCTGACCCTAGTTACGATTGGTACTGGAATGTACTTAGACTTCAATGCACTAAGGGCTAGTGTAGAATCATATTTGACATCATCTTCATATTCACATATTAGTGCTAATGGTTTGAAAGAAACCGACTGTAATAACATTAACACTCCTTGATAACTTTACACAAACTATTGTGATTTTTAGTTATAAACGGATTGCAAATCCTATACGCAAACTGACCAAAAATGTATCTTTCAAACTTTCAAAATATTTCTTAAAAAGATAGAAAATCACATTCACAACTTAAAAGATAAAATAGGCTATAGTAGCTGGAGACATAGCATGACCCTAAGTAATGTTATAATTAATTCATTTTATGATGTGAATGTGTAAAACCCTTTTAATCTTTTGGATGACTGAGCAGTAAATAACTGAGTTAAGACTCATGTCTTCTTCAAATATCTTTCATACCCCACAAAACTTTATATATATATATGAGAGTGTGTGTGTGTGTGTGTGCGTGTGTCATGCCTTTGGGGTCTGCAGGTCCAGTAAGTTGTCATTGCTTGAACGGAATAGGCTATGTATGGACTATGGAGCGAATGGGATGAGGATGCAGAGCATATGCCTTAGGTTCTTCCCACTAATTTGGATTGGCTCTCTCATAGATCGACCAACCGCTTCATAAACATTGTCTTTGATCCTAGTTAATTTAGTACTCCAAATCGCTACATTAACTTTATTTTTAATTTTTCTCTAGAGGATAGAATTGTACTTTTCTTTTTGTTGGGTGTTTTGTTGCACATCAGACTTGTTGACAACACCTCCTTATGTGTGAAATAAATTTACATTGGTGCTCTCTTCCTTAAGAGGAGTCGTGATTACTAATAGACTGTAATCACATTTCAACGCATGAAGAGTTATAGAATCATATTTAATACCAGAGCTGCTATAGAGCACGCTGTAGCACAAGGTGTATGTTATTTGACTTGAAATGGCACACGAGTTCCCTATAGCGCGAAATAGTGTGCTATTGTGTCAAAGCGTAAAATAACGCATAGACCAAAATAATGTGATATTTTCTTTTCTTTTGAGGTATGTATAGTTAATAAAGCTCAAAACTGTTATGTTTGGCACAGACACAGTTGCAGGTGTAGCACTGTTGTTCTGTTTTAGTGAGTCACCGAAGAAAGGCTGTTTTTCTCCTCTATTGGTTAAAAAAAAACATATTCAAAATGTTTTTGAACTAGATCAACTGCAAAAGGAATAGGCTTGAACACGAAAAACTACAAAGCCTAGCCTTTGTCAAGGATAATCTAACTTTGAAAAATCATTTCAAGTGAAGGAATGTGGTGGATCTTATTTCTTCATAAGATATAGACGATTCAAATAAGAGTAAGACTGGTTTAAAGGGCATAATTTAAACGTAGAAGATGGGTTAATTTTTGAGAATGATATATTAACTTGGGTTAATGTATAATGGATGTCGAGTGCTGGAGAAAGAGTACACAAGACTAAATGCCAAATTAAGTTGAAATGAAAAGGAATGGTTCTAGTTTTTAGTTCAAGATCTATGTATGTTGATGAAGAAGATGCTAATTTTGAAGGTGGTTCGAAGGGAAGGTAACATAAATTATGACTTGAAAGAAGAAGAAACAAGAGGATAATTTGGATAATGTAACAGTTGCAATTTGAATGACATTAGTAATTAGGTCTCAAAAACTTGAAAGTACAACATAGTTTAGAAGTTTTGTTATCGTAGACTAGTGTAGTTTATAGCGCAAGGCTTGCGCCACGCGCCATTTTGAGTTATGCGCTATAGCGCGCTATTGCGTTCATTTAAAAAAATCAAATATATTTTGCTTAAATGATTTTTTTATGTGCATATTTTGCGTCATATCCAAACCGTTTAAGACTCCAAATACAAGCATTACCATATTCTATGCAAGTATGAAATATTTCTCTATGTAAAATGTAATTATATTACAGAAAATTTGTATTGTACATTCAAAATAATTGATGAATACAATATATTTCTGTTTTACAAATTTAAAATTTATACTTAAAATTGCGAGTTATAATGAAATTTATTTCGATTTATCAATTATGGTGATATAAACTCTAAGAAAAAATGCATATAACTGGAAAAAAAATTGTTAACAAAGTTATTCACATTTCATGTCATTATGATAATAATAGTAATAGTAGCAAGGATGGTAAGAGTATTTGTGGTAGTAGTTAGTAGTTTGAAATGCCAAAAAAAAACATAAAATAAAGAAAAGGCGCGCCATTTCGCGTCGTGCGCCATTTATGCACCGCGCGTCATTTGCACCATTTGGTGCGCCTTTTCATATGTGCCGCGCCATAAGCAAAAATGGCGCAAACGACGCGCCGCGCCGTGCGCCATGGCGCGCCTTTCACAACTATGAATATGATATGGTTTTTTGCTGTTTATATTTTGACTGGGTTGCTCTTTTATGATCTATTTGCAGGTATATGCGGTTTGACTGACAGTAGGAATCATATATATATATATATATATATATATATATATATATATATATATATATAGGAATACTGCGATGCATATCGAGGTGGTGAAGTATTGAATATTGTATGACGTAGATCTAAACATTTGGAGAAGAGTAATTCAACAGGTGAAGAAATGGGTCATGGAATATAAAAAATAATTGGTGGTGTAGTTAAAAAATGCATCACAATATCACTTATTGCTTGTTTATAGCCAATAGTTCAATTAGCAGGAATATAAACCTCATTATAATACAAATATAAGCGTATTAGACTAGGTATAAGCATGTCGTGTTTTCCTGATTGCGTGGATATTAAATCAATCGCAGCCACAAGTTTTGTCATGGCAAAATAAAACTAATATTACTCATTTGACATTATTCTTCTCTAACAGAACAAACCACAGCTACTATGAATATGCTCTCCGCAGCCCCTAATTTCACATCATTTTTATAAATCGATGCTGAATCCATCCTTTATTTACTGATGGAAATCATTATAAAAAAACAGTTTTTTCTAAGTTAGTGAGAATTATGCATCTTCTCTCAATATCATCGACTTGTCCAAAAACAACAACTAGCACGAAATGAAACTAATAAGTGTAAGTTACGAATTGAAATAAATAAAACTAGAAAATTACCCATCTCTTCGGGAGTAGAAAACACTCTTCTACCCGTGGGCTTTCCCTTGAACTTTCCTCTCCCCATTAATCTAGATTGATGAAACCAACGGAAATAAGAAACGGACAAGAATTAAAGCAGCTGAAGGATTTTATCAATTTCTTTTGCTAGGGCTTGTAGAGAGGGGGAAAGTGGGATAGAATATATTTAGTAGCAGAATAAAGTTAAAAGGAATTCATCAACAATGATACAGAATTTATACCATGCGAATCTCAAAATTAATCCGACGGCCATGGTCGTTTATGGACTGGGAAAGGGACGGGCTTTCTGCAATTGGATAGGGCATCCAACTCTTCAAAGGCATTGGATCAAAAATTATTACTACTTCCGTCGGATCAACTCGGTTGGACTATAACAGCATTCCCAATGTAGGAGGTTGGCTTTGATGGTTCGACCATAAAATTTGCTTCGTCAGCTAAGCCGAACAACACGGATTACAATTCACAGCCGTTAGATTACAGTTTGCAAGATAATGATACACACCATCAGCTTAGCAAGTTTAAAATAAGTCGGCTAAGCTTGAGACTTATATAAACGGCTTATTTTAAGTCGGTCATATAATACTTCAGCCTTCCAAATCTCTCTCCGCTTCTCCTACCCACTTCAACCGCCACCTTCCTCCTTCAAATTTTTTAGAAATATTCAACCGTTATTTTCTTCAAAAAAAATTCGTGATGAGCATGGACGGTTTTTCGTGGAAGAGGGAATTAGAAGAGGTGGAAATGTCAATCCAAACGAGGAGAATGCACCAGTAGAAGGAAACGTACCGACCGATGATACCATAGAACGTCGTACAACGGCTCTCAAGAGAAGACGCGTCGCTAGGCAGTGATTATGCAGTTTTGAATCCTCACGGGGACCCGAATTTGATTAGTATTGTCCGTATATATAATATGACTTGGGCTCACAACACAAAGGCCATTATTCATGGGTATCTTTATGATATCGGATTTGAAGATTTTTGAGTACTTTTTTTCATACATACCTATGTACTTATTTGTGTACTCATTTTATTTATTTTAATAATTTATAATTGCTTAAATAGGTATCGAAAACCTTTTAAATAACGATGTTTGGTTATGTGGTGCATTGGCCGCTAATTAGTGGAAAACAACTTATATATTCCACTTTAATTTTGGAGAGTTAGGTTTCACCCCTAGGGGTGTAAATCGGTCGGACCGGACCGGACAGAGGTGTGTTCAGTTTCTGTCCTAAAAAAAATCGGACCGAACACGGACCGGACCAAAAAAATTTCTCGGACAAATTTTGTTGTCCTAATTCATGTCCTAAATAAAATCGGTCGGACACGGACATGTTCGGACCGATCGGACTCGGTCGGACATGGCTATTTATATCACATTTTGTACATTTTACTAGATTTTCTTTCAACTATATGTCGAATTACAAGTAATTCGGACGAATTCGGACGAGCTCGGACCGAACATGATTTTTTTCTCGTACAAATTTTGTTGTCCTAACTCGTGTCCTAAATGAAAATCGGACGGACTCGGACGGACGTATTTCGGTCACGGACACGAACGGACGTCGGACATTCGAACAAAATTTACAGCCCTATTCACCCCTATTAGACTTTACTATGCTTACTGATATAGCTATTGATCAGGGTGAAACCTTACCATATGATGGGCAGTTTCAGGACATTGACATTTTGGCTAGTTTACTTCCACATTTTGTCTTCAAGGTGGCATCGCGTATGGTCTTCAAAATAGGTGCTCATACATCAACCAAGCAATCCAAGAATTAGTACAGGTACATCATACAGATAACTATTTGGAGGTTGTTAGACTTTTTGTTTTATACATGATGGAATTTTTATTTTATTTTCGAATGCTCCAAGCACACTGCCTTTTGGTTACATGGCGGTTGTTGGAGACTTGTCATTTGAGACTAATCTTGTTGTGCATGATTGGGGTACACCTATATTGGTCTATTTATATAGATTGTTGATCATTAATGGGTGTTAGGCTTAAGTCGGCGACTTTTGCTGGCTTTTGGGAGCTTTTGCAGTATTGGTACTACGAGTACTTTCATAACATGGCATGTCCTACCTTGTATCTCACACTATCCATTTACCTTCCTAGAGTCAGAGCGTGGGCGCTCGATAACCGTATGCAGGTTCCAAGAGGACAGCCGCGACATGTATTTGATGTTGTTCGTAATTAGATTAAGCTACGAACCACATGAGAGTCTGTTCTTTGGCGTCCTTATGACGGTTCACCTTTTATGACCGACCTCATGGCAGTGAAGGCTTATTTTCTTTTGGGTAGTCGATTTCCATTGGTATCATCCCCGCCTAGTTTAGGTTGCTACTGGTACTTCGGCGAGCATTGCCGAAGGTAGATATGTGATGGTGATTTTGTTCCTGATGGTCCACACCAAATACAGCTCATCTGAGGGTTTACGCTACCGTTGACTTATAGCAGTATGCCGAGAAGTGGTGGTCAGCAAGTGACTTCATCATTATACGTAGGGATTATGTTTCTTTCTGGCATCAGTATTACATCCCACCACATACGACAAATTTTGTGCATGCCGCATTAGTTGATTTCATTTGTCATTCTGCTATACGAAGTGGAGTTGTCCCCCTTGTTTTTTAGGATCTCTCACAAAGTATGCAGGTTTTCCATCCTTTCGAGAGATTAGACAATGGTTGGACTGTTGGCATACCAACTACATCTAGAATCAATAGATATGTTGATATTCCACGGTCAGAGGTCACACAGTATCTAGATCTAACTATATTTTCTTATAAGGTTCTATTTCAGATACAGATGGGACTTCGACAGGTAATGTACGTTGAGCATCCGACGGAGCATAGATGAGTTGACTGCTTGTATTAATGAGCTTACTACTATTGATGAGCAGCGATATCATCCTAGATCGAGAGTCGATCATGACGTTGAGGACGACGATGGCGATAGCGAGCATGCAGTTCTTCTTTTTGATAATACATACCAGTTTGATGAGTCGTAGTTCATGTATTAGACATTTTTATTTGGGTGTATCAGTGTTTTTCATTTCCATTACCCTTGCTTGTATCATTGTATTATATCGTGGTACGTTTTTGTAGCTTATTTGCATTTACGTTCAGTATTTATATCACTTTTTGTATGAAATTGGAGCGTTCCCTGTGTACTTGTCACTATTACAATCACTGTTCTTGTATGTAATTGCATCATTTATATCACATCTTATTTTTTTTAATTAGTTATTGTCAATTATATACTTATTGTTATTACTTTTACTATTAACGTTATTTGTTGTTATTGGGTGGTAATATTTGTTGCACTCCCATTGCTTTTAGAAGCACACTTATGTTTATTCATATTATTGTTTCTACATGTAAGTTACATGTTGGCTCGGATGGACGTATTCTTATCAACCGCGGATCATTATATGTATGTAAAGAATATGACTGCAATTATAGTTTGTTCATATTAATGTTTTTATTTCTAACTACGTTGCTTAAAGCGTAAAAACTTTGAATAAAACAAAAAATCAAAAAACATTATACAACAGCATACTCAGTACACTGATAAGAACCATTAAACCTAGTAAACGTACAACACAAAAAGAACTACAAGTTATGTTGAATCTGTAGTTCTTTTAAAGTATTCCTAAGGCTCCTTAACTTATGTTCTAACTCATTTGCATAGGCGATGCTCCGTGCATATCAACGATCGTCCACCCATTCCGAGTAGTCGCAACCGTTCGGCCAGAATGGACAAAGTTGGATTCCACGACCAATATTTTCTCAATCGACCCAGACTACAACCTCCACTGCTTACCCGTAGTGGCAACAAATAAGATACGAGTCAATCTCTTGATCATATGGAGGTTGAACAACTAAAGCTCGGTTCATCTCTTGTTCGTATAAAGGTTGAACAACTAAAAATTGTTTTGTTGCTTGTTGAATTGGACAATGAGCAACTAAAACCGATAAACCACTTGTTCGTATGGAGGTTCTAAAAGCTCTTGGAGTTGTAGTTGATCAAGATTAGGGAACTCACAATGGATGTCCTTATAGTTTTTTTCTTGATACTCGATAAACCAGTCTTCATCGGTTCGTGGACTATATTAAAAGGTCTGGTTGCTGGCCACCAGTCAGAATCAATAGATGAAGGCCATGACAACATAGCTTTTAGTTTGCAGAGGTGTGAGGAAGAAGGAGATTAGTTGAGTAAAGATTTGTGAGGAATAAATTTTGTTGTAGCTCATATTTATATATGTTAAGTTGTGTAGTGAGGAAAAATTGTACTAATAAAAATGATAGAAACACCACACGCTACTAAAGTTGTTAAATTGACTACACACTGCACACTAATAAAGATTGTCAATACATAAGGAACGTTGCATACAAAATCAGCCATGCTTGGACTTTATTAAATAGGGGACAACCTGAGTTGTCTAACTCATTGACCAGTTGTACTTAAACCGTGTGCCTTAAAATCTAGTATTAAAATGATTTAACAACCTGAAATTTGGCAATAGTTAAGTTAGTTAATTAGTTAAATTCCAAAAACGGAATTTTGGGAATGATGGAATTTGACTATGTAAATCATACTGTTGCGTTCATGACAGAATTCTAGTCAACTTTTAGGTTTGAAACTTCGCTAACGGAGTCCCTATGAAAAAGTTATGGACAAAACACGAAAACAGACGGAAAGCAAATAAACAGAATATATCAAATATATGTTTCTATTTATTACCTGCCCCCACTGGAGCAGAATGACCAAAGCGGTTGACCCCCTGGTTGTTGCTTTCCATTTGCGACTAGGGTTTTAATATATAAAGTATATATATCGACAGATTCTAGATTTAAATCTAACAGTTCAGGGTCATTTCTACACCTATAAATAAAAGGCTAGTCCCGCACTCCTTTGCTCACATTTTATGAAGGCAACAGCGAGCTCTACAGTTCCCAATTCTCAAATCTCTTCTAAAATTTTAAAATATAAACATAAACAAATCAGATATACAAGGATTGGAGACACTGAATATAGATTTGTGCAAAATGGTTGGTTCGGCGAATAGGTAATCTTTATTAATAGTTTTTCTTATCATTTTCCAATTCTTGTTTCAGATCTATGAATCTTGATGTGTATATATGTATCCTCTTTTATCCAAATTGTAGATCTATGTAATTTGGAATTATGGGCCCAAAAGTTATATTCAATTTGGATTTGGGATGGCTTTCAAGTGAGTGGGAAATATATTCATTGTTAAAAATATCATATATTTTGCATTTATGTCGATCTGCATTTGTATGCCTAAAAATTGCTGGGAACCGAGGTGTCTACAATAGTGTTTGATGGATCTTGAGGCTATTCACACACTAATGGGGGTGAAGAGTATATTTCAAATTCATAAAGTAACTTATGAATTTAATACTATATCTATCTAAGCTGCAAAAAGAAAGAAATAAGTAACAAAATGAAATGCAGTAAATTAAATAACACAAAGATCTTTATACTGATTCGGATTAACCAACCCTACATCCAGTCATGTACTCCAGCATGTAGAATTTCACTATAATCGTTTGGTTTCCACCGGTGGCAAGAACACCTTTACATTCTTGATTTTATAGGCTATAAGATACACCTTCTCCTTATCAATAGCAACAAACTATGGCAAGTAGTCGTATCTTCAATACAGATTCTTGCAGATTTAGTACAATGATCTTATAGACCACCAAATGACAACATATCTTTGAATTATTTGAGGAAATAGGATGACATTAGAAACATAATGATGTGAAACTCTCTGATGTTATATGGTTTGCAAATTCTTGAACAATTAGAGTGAAATAGAGTGGATTTGCAAAGATAATTGGGAAGTATTCAATGGATTTATATTGCAAATATTTGGAGAAGGAGTAAAAGAAAATGAGAAAAACTGATGTTAAAATTCGTTTTCAGAAGCCTTTAAATTGTGATTGAAGAGATGTGTTTTTTGGTGAAGGAATGGAGGGAAAAACCACTTCATTTGAAATTCAAAATTCTGAATAATGGTCACCATGTCGACATGTGGGGTACCCCATGTCGACGTGGGTATTGAAAATTCGAACAGCAACACTTACAAGTGTTGCAAATTTTTGCATTTCATATTCTCTTATATTTGTGGATTTTGGTGATTCGGTTGAGGTCAATGGTTAATGAGCTTCAAGTATAATTGCCATGGGATATTTAATAATATATTCTAAGGTTCAACCAACTCCTAATCACTTCAAACACCTCTTCTCTTTAGTATTCTTCTTTAATAGGCTTTGGTTTTCAGTTGTTCTGATTATCCTTCCTATGTTACTCTTCCATTGCTCTGATTAACCTTTTGTTATAATTCTTCTTTTGTACTCTTGTTTATCTCTATAAGTGTCTCTATAATATATCTGATGTAACTGCACAACTCAAAAATATGTTAGTAGTAATGTTTATATGGTTGTTTTCATCAAAATCAATGCCTAAGGTATTATCAAAAATATCAGATTTATAATTTTTGTGTCAAATCTGAAATTGTATATGTGAAAAATCCGATATGGATTTATAGGCCATTTGGTTCTAGTATTATTACCTTGCTCACAATGCTTTTGGATAGTTTATGGTTATTGTAAACACCCTAAATCTTGAAGTTAGTCCCTAGATATTGTTAGATTTGTGATGTTATTATTCCAAATTCATAGGATTTGGGTGTATACTATAAAATTTGTGCAGTTTATTTCTTTAGATTTATAAACCTATTTGTTTTTGTATTATTTGGGTTTTTTTTACTTGGTTGTTCTAAATTTGCCCTTTTTGCTCTTTTTAAATGAAAAGGCATTATTTGAAATTTATAAGAAATATATTACTTATTTCCTTGTAATTTGAAATATGTCAATATTCCCTCTTCTAAAATGTTTGGGTAAAATTTGCAAGAATTATAGTAAATAACCTTTAATGAGATTTTGAATCGCAAACAAGATTAAACATAAAAGGGTTGTTCTAGTTGTTCGTTTGGACTAGAATATATATAAAAAATAATAATAATAAACATAATTAGTAACTACGTAAATATCAAGCTTAAAATATAAATATATGTAATCATTATAACCTTATCTATCCAAAATTTACGTAAACGATGCTATTAATAATATTATTAAATAAATGTATGTTGTGTGGTTGAATTTGAATAGTTTCCATTTTTATGGATACATATAGTAGTATTTCCCATAATAAATGGAAATGAATATTTGTGACCGTTATGTTAATAGCAATAAATTAGAGTAGATTGCTTTAATTAAAAGGTTACAAATAAGGGAATTAATATCGAAACCATGAATATTTCAGGGAAAAGGATGAATAGGTAATGAATGTCAAATGGTTACAATTTAAATTGAATAGGAATAAATGTTGTGGCATTAGTTAGGAAAATCAAAATATCTTACAATATACTAAAGCAAAGCCATTTTCCCTCCAAAACTACCTCTTTTTCCCTCCAAAGTGTCACTAAATAAATAAATAAATTACCTCCAATTCCCTCCAATGCCACTAGAAAATAAAAAATTCCCTCCAATCTTCTACACACATGACCACTTGGACCACGTGGTAGCACTAGGTTACTCCATTTCCCGCCAAAATGCATCCTCTCTTCATCCATGCGCAAAAAAAAAAAAAAAAAAATTACTATCTCTTCTCTCTCTGCTCTCTGATAAAAGATGTGTAGCCTGTATTGTAATAATTTATTATTTAATAATTAATAAATTAATATTATATATTGCTTTTAGTTTCCAACGTATTTTAGTTTCCAATGTATAATGATTACTAGCTTTGATTTCCAATGTTGTGACAAATAATAAAAATCTCGCTTTCCAATACCAGCTTCTATCTGCCCAGTTCTTTGCATTTTTTTAAATTTGTCCTCAATTCTCATCTTTTACAGAGCTTTCTAGAGAGTTGAGTCTGCCAAAAATTCCTCTAATTCTCTCCTCACACTCACATATTCCGCCAAAAATGCCTTCTCTTCCACCGAAAAATTATTACTACTGTTTCCGATACCATGTTCTACACAGTTCTTCGCGCATTTTATATTTTTTTTACTCCATTCTCGCTTCCCGATGCCATCTTCTACACAGTTCTGCGCACTCCTTTTTATTTTTTTTAATTCCATCTCATCTCTTTCAATTATTTACTGCTTGCTTATATTTTCATGGATGTCTCTCTTTCTCTGTTTTTCTCTCAGACCATAATCCATGGTAGCCACCAGTCGTCAAGATTTGAGATGTATCGACTCCAGATCCTGCTTATCGCTACCTTCAGTCCTCTTCCCATATACGCATTGACATGTCGACTTCACAACTCAGCCTGCCACGTCAACTCGAGGACTTTTGCTGTCATGTCGACTTCAGACCTCCAGAATCATGAATTGAGTCGAAGCAACTCTATATTCTGCCTCCGCGTTGATTTTAGAACTTCTGCCTTTGGATCGCCTCATTTCAGACATTGGTAATGTCTACTATCGATGGTCTACTGCTTTTAAATTGATAATTTGATATGCTGGAATACATTTACATGTCCTTAGACCAAATCTTTTTGATCGTTCTATTGTTCTATTTCCCTAAATTTTAGGATCTGTCCTATCATTTTTTATTTGTGATGCCAAACCGACGCTGCATCTCATGCTGCAATGGCGATTTCACCCCTCCTGATTTTGAATCCCTTCAATTCATCGATTTGTCCATGGGTTTGATTGCCTACAGGTATTTCTTCTTCAGTTGTATTGTATTCTGCTTTTCTTTACTTAAGATTACTTCAGTTTTTTTTAAGGCAGATAGCGTTCAACAAGGTAATGTAGTTTTTAGACAAAAAAACAATTTTTTACAAGGTAATGTTATCAGTTTAGCCCCGTTTATTGAATTTGATATATTTTGTCTGATTGGCGATATTGAGGTCAATTTTAGGGTTTTGACAAGCTGAGGAAGCTGGATTCTGTGATTAGTGACATCTGGTTTACTATAAGATCTTTGCTGTAGATCGACAGGTGACCATCTCCTTTAATAACTACTATAGTCTCCATTTTACTGATACTAAGAAAGATGTTTTATTCTGTTCTGAACCTTTTGGAAGCAATCATGCTATTTGCTCTATGAAAATTTAATTTTTTTTTTACTTCTTTTCTTTTGCCTGAACAACTAAATTTGATTCGAATAGATCGCTAACAACTAAATTTTTTTGACATGTTATGAATCAAACTAGCTTTTTGGCCAAAAAAACTACACTGAATATTCTACATTGTTATTGAATTATATTCTCTTATAAATCATTACTGTATTTTTCTTATTGCTATGTTTTGTGTAGTGTACTTATTTTAGTTATTGCTGGAAATCTAGATAATAACAATATTATTAGAAGGAATAATAGATGTTAGAATAATGCATTACTTATGATAATCTAAAAATTAAAATATATTATAATCCATATACCACTTTAAACAAATCAATTTGACATAATGATAAGTATGGTAATTGCTATGCTATAGATGTATTATTGTTAATTGAGCACCCAAAAGAAAATCAATGTGATTTTGATCAATGCATTATGCTATTATATTACTATATCAACAAGCATTTTTTTTTGGGTATTGTTCCTTTGTTATTCGTAGTTTATACATCTAACTCACTGGACATATAAGCCTTGGCAAAAAATATTCATCAAACATATTGATGTCAATATCTATTCATAAAACCATAAAGTACAACGAGATGTATATTGCGTTAGATTGTTTTGGATTAATTACACACACCCATATATATTTCTATATATATGAAAATGATCCATAACCTTCTTTTACATATACCCTTTTTTGCCTTTTAGTGTCAAAAGTTTCATAATGAATAAACTAATTTTAGATGTTGTATATTTGCTATTTAGATGATCTCTATGATAATTTGAGCCAGTTTCAAATTTGTAGCTCCTTCAAAACAATATTTGTAATTGATGCCTAAAACATATGTATTTGATGGCTCCATGCTAATTCACGCTTTTGACGATGATAAATATTTCAACAAAATCCTAATTATTGTCCATATTATTTTAGTTAAAAATAAGCTATATTTGCAAATTTTGGTTCATATCAAACCACTTGGTAATAAAATTGCAAAATAAGTGAAGAAGCCGTGGATCCTAGCTTACATAAACTACATGTATAATATAGTTTTCTTCGATTTCGAAGAAGAGAACTGTGACGGCCCACCCCGCGCCAGCCGGAATTTCCTCCGAAAGTGCGTTGTGCACATGTCTGACTAGCATGGAACGGTCGCCAAAGAATGGAAAGGAAAGAATGAACTAATCGAAAACCTGTAGAATGTCTCACAGCGCATGGAACAAAATATAATAATAATGTACTTGACATAAAACAGGCAAGACAGTGCATAAGCTGATAACTAAAACCAACATCAACATCATCATCAGAGTAGCGGAAATATAATCCAAATACAGCTTATTACAACTTTCCAAATTACTATCTCTAAACAAAAGAAAGAAAGAAAGGAACACCACTAATGCCCAAAGTAGTGACCGCAGCAACACAGGGAGAATATCTATATATATGTATCATACGTGGAAGCCTCTTGCTCGTCTCCGGTACAACTACTCGTGCATACCACCTAACCTGTCTCTAGTCTGCTCATGAGAGCACCCAGAGTAATAAGAAGAGACATAAAACTCTGGGTCAGACAAAAAATCTGGTATGAGCGATAAGCAGCTAAACAGAACAATAACAGGTATACTAAACCATACCTGAGCCTGGACCTGCAACCAAAGAGTTAGCACTACATACCGTACAATACTCTAAGGTGCCACTAACATATGGTATAAAGAATACGGGGGTGGGAGTGTGCATGTCATAACGATGGCAAACAAGTCAAACATAGCAACCATCCTCACATCTCTCGCTCAGTGCGTAAAGCATACGATGTCCACCAATGTCAATCACTAGACCCATCGAAGTAGTGACAGAGTTCGACTTGTACAACTACTGCTACTACCAAGCTTACCCCATGGAGTCATGACCAAATCTTTACAAATGACCCCACCTCATTGGTCTATAGCTCCTTAGTCGTACCTAGGCCACTGCGGCCCTGAATCCGTTCACGTACTCCCTACACATAGTGATTCAAAGTTACAGACATCGACAACCCCTTTGCACACATCCCGCAGCAAAGCCCAACTCATGAAGTCAACTCGTTGGTTCCCAACTGGATCCTAAGTACAACTTCCCATTTGGACTACGTTTGCATCTCGGATTTTGGTCGAATTGGAGCTGGTCTTCAAAAGAGTCGTCGAGTAGAAGTAGCTTAATTCTGGTTCGGTTCGGCTATACATCATCCTCAGATTTCTCGTTCGGTTTGGTTCGGGTGCCATCCTCCAAATCGGTTCAGTTCGGGTGCCATCCTCGAACTCGGCTCGGTTCGGGTGCCATCCTCCAAATCGGTTTGGTTCTCTATCCCTCCAGTTAATCTGATCTGATCCCATGCCCTCCTGTCATTCCGATCCGATCCCACTTTCTAGCTCCAATTCGATCCGACCCCCACGCCAAGCTTCTGCCCGATCCCAACTCCAATAGATCCCAATGGCCTTCCTTTTCACCATGCTTTATCTTGTGCTAAGTTCCAGTTCGGTTCGGTGCTCCCTTTCCCAGTCCAATATCCGACCCGAGCCCTCTTAACCGATCCGATCCGAAACCCTGCACAATTTTCCTGCGACTTTTCCAGCGACTATTTTACGCCATACGACGGCGTTTTCGACCATTTTAACTTTTCTAAGCAACCAGAAAGCATACCATACAGTCATAGCAACAAATAGAAGTGACCACAAACACCAAAAAAACAACTTGATAGATTAAAATGGATCAAACATAGCCAAAACCCCATATTTTCCCTTAAGCATGTTTAAGCAAAACTAATGATAGGATTAGTAAAACTTGACCAATTTAACCAAATTTTCTAACAGAGGTCTAAAACAATATTTTAAAATTTTTAAATATTTTTCCAGAATTTATTAATGTATAGATTCGCTAATCAACTCTAATTACCCCTTATTAACCGTAATTAGTGAGAAACTTTGTGAATCACTCACCTTGGCCACAAATAAAATACCAAATCTGAAATGATTCTCTGTTTGGCGCTGTTCCCAATGTAACACAACAGCTTCAACCTTGCTTTGGTGCTTTCTCTCCTTAATTTGATGTTTGCTAAGCCTAATCTTTAATTAGAAGGTGGTTTAGAGGTGTTTTGAAGAGATTTAGAGAGTGGAGGCCATGGTTAGGTTAAGAGGAAAGAATAGTGACGGCTAAAAAATGAGAAAAAGGTATTCTCCAAATCCTAACAGCCCTTTTAAACTCCTAATCCTGAAATCCCCCATTGGGCCTAGCTGTTAATCACCCGGTTAAGCCCAATTAAGCTGTTTTTCACCATCTGAAACTTGTTTCAGCCATATCTCCCAAACAGTGAGTCCGCTTGGCTAATGTGACCACTCTTCGGAATTATAAACCATCATTCGGAGCCAATGGAAGTGGTTTCAGGTCAAAATTCCTTTCCAGTCAAAAGTTATGGTCAAAACAAGATCAGCTAGGGGCAAAACGATCATTTAAAAATCGACAAAAATCATAAACATGGGAAATGACTCCAATAGTCGTCTCCCAAAGTTACATGACCATACGACTTTGTATGTGAAAAAAACAAATATTATATGATCCTGTGATGCGTAGAATGCGGGTCGTTACACTCTCCCCCTCTTAAGAAATTTCATCCCCGAAATTCCTTAACCCAAAACATACAAAGGATCCCGCATGCCTACCAGCCATATACAATAATCAATCATGCAAAACAAACAAAACAAACCTATCCTAGCATGCGGAAAGACTAAATTGATACTATAATCTTACCAGGCAAAGAGTTCTGGATACGTCTTCCTAATGCTCTCCTTTGTCTCCCAAGTACAGTCATTCTCATTCTCGCCCCACTGAACTTTGACTAATTTCACCACCTTCCTTTGAAGCTGCTTCGTATCGTTCTCAACAATACGCATAGGCCTGCGGTTCCCAACCGCCTCGGGTTCAACTTCGACATCATCCAACTGATTAGGTGAAATAGTCACATCTGGGTCATGTACGAACTTCCTTAACTGGGAAATATGAAATATGTTATGAACTCCTGCCATCTTGTCTGGTAATCCAACTTTATATGCCAAATTCCCAATTTGCTCAAGAACTGCGAATGGACCAACAAATCTTGGTGCTAACTTGCCTCTCCTGCCAAATCGTATCACGCTCTTCAACGGAGAAATCTTGACAAACACCAAGTCGCCAATGGAGAACTTTAATTCTCTTCTCCTCTGATCAGCATAACTTTTCTGCCTATCTTGAGCAGCCTTCATTCGATGTTGAATGATCTTAATCTTAGCTGAAGTTTCTCTTATCACATCTGGTCCAAGCACAAACTTCTCACCAGTTTCTAACCGACATGATGGTGAGTTGCACGGTCTTCCGTACAAAGCTTCAAATGGAGCCATACCAATACTGGATTGGTAACTATTATTATATACAAACTCTACTAGATGCAAATGGTCATCCCATGATCCACCAAAATCCAATACATAGGCTCTCAAGAGATCTTCTAATATACGATTCACCCTCTCTGTTTGACAGTCGGTTTGAGGATGATACGCGGTACTGAGATGTAATTCTGATCCTAACGCCTCTTGTAAGCTCTTTCAAAATCCACTAGTGAACAACGAATCTTGGTCACTCACAATGCCTTTGGGTCTCCCATGAAATCTCACTACCCACTTCACATATAGCTCAGCTAACTTAGTTGTCATTCTATTCAACTTGACGGGTATAAATCTTGCACTCTTGGTCAATCGGTCCACAATCACCCAAATGCTATCATGGCCCGATCTAGTCCTTGGTAACCCATCAATGAAATCCATTGAGACTTGTTCCCATTTCCATTCCGGAACTTCTAATGGTTGCAACAAACCACTAAGCTTCTTCTGCTCAGCTTTAACTAGCTGGCAATTCATGCACTTGGATATAAATTTCCCAACGTCTCTTTTCATCCCTTCCCAGTAGTAGGTCTACTTCATGTCTCGGTACATCTTGTTACCACTGGGATGTATAGTCAGTTTTGAGTGATGACACTCCCTAAGCACTTCATCTCTCAATCCATTGACACTGGGTACAACTAGTCTTCCATTCTTCATAAGCCATCCATCTCGATCAAGCCCATACTTGTTCATCTCCTCATCGATATCCATCTCTAACTTGGAGATGACTTCCAATAAATTAGGATCATTCTTCTGACTGGAACCAATCCGCTCAATCAAAGTGGGTCTGATCGTCAAACTTGCTAACATTTCTGGATCCAATTTGCACTTTGGTCTGAAATCATACCCCGCGATGTACTCCAGTTGCTTCCATTCTAGAAACATAGCCCCTAAACTGGCATGTCTTCTACTCAATACATCAGCCACCGCATTGCTCTTTCCTGGTGTATATGTGATGTCGAAATCATAGGAAGCCAAGAATTCTAGCCATCTTTGTTGTCGGAGGTTTAGATCCTTCTGAGAGAAGAGATACTTTAATGATTTATGATCAGTAAACAACTCAAATATTTCTCCCAAGAGATAATGTCTCCACATCTTCAATGCGAATATGATCGCTGCTAATTCCAAGTCATGGGTAGGGTATCTTTTCTCGTGCGGTTTCAATTGCCGACTTGCATAAGCTACAACCCTACCTCCTTGCATCAATACAACACCTAATTCGGTACCACATGCATCCGTATATACCGTCATCTCTTCATTCCCCTTAGGAATGACTAACACTGGTGCACATGTCAACTTTTCCTTTAGACTATTGAATGCATTCTCGCACTTTTCGTCCCAGACGAAAGCTTGATTCTTCTTGGTCAACTGAGTCAACGATGCTGCTATCTTGGAGAAATCTTGGATAAACTTACGATAATATCCAACTAATCCTAAGAAACTTCTTATGTCCATTGTAATTCTTGGGCGTATACCAATCTTGTACCGTTGCCACCTTCGTAGGATCCATGACAATACCATTCTCTGAAACAACATGGACCAAGAATCTCACTTCCCTCTTCCAGAAGTGACACTTAGAAAACTTTGCTTTCAATTGGTGTTTTCTCAACACCTCCATCACTATTCTTAAATGTTCCTTGTGTTCTTCCTCTGTCCTCGAGTAGACCAAAATATCATCCACGAACACAAGAACAAACTTATTCAACTGGTCTCTGAATACCCTATTCATAAGATCCACAAAATATGCTGGGGCATTGGTCAGCCCGAATGGCATGACCAACCACTCATAAAATCCAGATGGCGTCCGAAATGCCGTTTTAGCTATACTCTTAGCTTCCACTCTAAGCTGATGAAAACATGTCGCGAGATCCAACTGAGAGAATACTCTCGCGCCACTCAACTGATCAAACAAATCATCTATCCGCGTTAGAGGATACTTATTCTTACTCGTCACTTTATTCAACTCGCGGTAGTCTACACACAAACGAAGAGAACCATCCTCCTTGGTAGCAAACACAACTGGTGCTCCCCATTCAGAAACACTCCTTCTAATAAATCTCTTCTTCAAAAGATCGCTGACTTGCACCCCGAGCTCTCGCTGCTCCCTTGGTGCCATACGACGAAGTGGCATCACTATAGGTCTGGCATCTTTCACTAAATCAATACGGAACTCAATCTCTCGATGTGGTGGAAGCCCGGTTACTTCCTCGAAGACGTCCGGATACTGGCCAACCACGGGCAAACATGACAACTCACCATGCGGGATGTCGAGGGAATTTAGAAAACTAGTCATTATCCCATCACTAGGTAGACCACCAAACACTACCCTCTGCCCATCATCCGCTCTAGCTGTCACCAAAAAGCCCTCACATTCTACCACCACCCCGTACCTTTGGAGCCAATCGACTCCCAAAATAATGTCAAACCCAGTAAATCCCAAAACAAAGCAATCACAAACAAACATACATCCATCACTATATAAGACCACATTGCGACAAATCATGCTAAGGTTAGTCGAACCACCAATCGGGTTCATCACTACTAAAGGTCTATCGACAATCTCGGGCTCCAATCCCAACCTATCTACCAGGTCACTAGATATGAAAGAACTGGAAGCTCCGGAATCAAACAATACTCGAACAGGAACATCATAAACAGAAAGCATACCTTGAATAACGACATTCTTTCCTTTCTCTGCCGCAGTGGGGCATTCGACGAAGAAGGAATATCATTAAGGGCATATGCTTTCACCATCTGCTTTTCTTTAGGGGGTTGCGGACACTTGTCATTGTGATGTCCCACTTGGCCACAGTTGAAGCACTTCCTATCCGTCGGCTTGGCCCGACAGTTACTAGCATAATGGCCCTTCTTACCACAGCTGAAGCACTCAACATCCTTCTTATTCTTTTTCTTCTGGTCATCCTTAGTTTGATTATGCTTTCTCTTATTCTGAGAACCATTCTTGCCTCCACTGCTTGCTTGCGGCTTTGGCTCCTCTGAAGATGCAACCTCAGTCTTCGACTTAGGGTAAAGACTCTCTGACCTCAATGCTTTCCCCACAGTCGATTCAAACGTCTCATCGATGTGGTTAATAAGCTTTTCCCCCAAGTACTGATCCAAACCTGTTATAAACTTCTTGTTCTTCTTCTCGGCAGTATCTATTGGGGACAACCCATATTTCGACAAAGTGTCGAATTCGGCAATATACTCCGAGACAGCTCTGCCATTCTGCTTAAGCTCCAAAAATTTCTTAAATAGCACTAACTTCTGAGAAGCTGGAATGAACTTATCGCTAAAGCGAGCCTTAAACTGATCCCAAGTAATCTGATCCTCGGGAGTAGCTATCTTTATAGCATTCCACTAATTCATTGCCCGTCCTTGCAGCTGACGGGATGCTAGCCCTCTCTTCATTGCATCCTCGATACCCAATTCTTCGAAGATACGCTCGCAGCTATCCAGCCAATCCTGAACATCCGTAGCCGGCTTCGTTCCGTGGAACGACTTCCCACCAAGACTAGTATAATCCTTATTCAGCTTGGCGAAATCGGCCCTAGGAGCCTGCACTATTGGACCACCACCATTACCAGCATTGGGAGCTGCCCTCTGCACATCCCTAAGCATCTCTCTCATGAGGTCAGTAAACATCGTCCTCATTTCAGCAGCATTCCCATTATTGGCTCCTCTACCAGCACCCCTTGCGTATCGGCTCATTGTTTAATCTGCACAGAGAAAACGATTAACCGTCCTCTTTGTGGTGTTAGTGCAGTGCGACTTCATCCTTAAGCTATACTAATAATATATATATAGCTTTTAAAAACCAAAATAATCACAAATACGCGCTCTCATATACGTGTACTATCTCTCCCTGATAACTTCCCTAGGTTAACTACGCAACCTAGAGCTCTGATACCAAGTGTGCCCCCCCACCACCCCGTGCCAGCCGGCATTTCCTCCGAAAGTGCGTTGTACACATGTCAGACTAGCACGGAACGGTCGCCAAATAAAGGAAAGGAAAGAATGAACTAATCAAAAACCTGTAGAATGTCTCACAGCGCATGGAACAAAATATAATAATAATGTACTTGACATAAAACAGGCGAGACAGTGCATAAGATGATAACTAAAACCAACATCAACATCATCATCAGAGTAGTGGAAATCCAAATACATCTTATTACAACTTTCCAAATTACTGTCTCTAAGCAAAAGAAAGAAAGAAAGGTACACCACTAATGCCCAAAGTAGTGACCGCAGCAACACAGGGAGAATATCTATATATATGTATCATACGTGGAAGCCTCCTGCTCGTCTCCGGTAGAGCTACTCGTGCATACCACCTAACATGTCTCTAGTCTGCTCGTGAGAGCACCCAGAGTAATAAGAAGAGACATAAAACTCTAGGTCAGACAAAAATTCTGGTATGAGTGATAAGCAGCTAAACAGAACAATAACAGGTATACTAAACCATACCTGAGCCTGGACCTGCAACCAAAGAGTTAGCACTACATATCGTACAATACTCTAAGGTGACACTAACATATGGTATAAAGAATACGGGGGTGGAGGTGTGCATGTCATAACGATGGCAAACAAGTCAAACATAGCAACCATCCTCACATCTCTCGCTCAGTGCGTAAAGCATACGATGCCCACCACCGTCAATCACTAGACCCATCGAAGTAGTGACGGAATTCGACTTGTACAACTACTGCTACTACCAAGCTTACCCCATGGAGTAATGACCAAATCTTTACAAATGACCCCACCTCATTGGTCTATAGCTCTTTAGTCGTATCTAGGCCACTGCGACCATGAATCTGTTCACGTGCTCCCTACACATAGTGATTCAAAGTTACAGACATCGACAACCCCTTTGCCCACGTCCCGCAGCAAAGCCCAACTCATGAAGTCAACTCGTTGGTTCCCAACTAGATCCTAAGTACAACTTCCCATTTGGACTACCTTTGCATATCGGGTTTTGGTCGAATTGGAGTTGGTCTTCAAAAGAGTCGTCGAGTAGAAGTTGCTTAAGTCTGGTTCGGTTCGGCTATACATCATCCTCAGATTTCTCGTTTGGTTCGGTTCAGGTGCCATCCTCCAACTCGGTTTAGTTCGGTTCGGGTGCCATCCTCCAACTCGGTTTGGTTCGGTTCGGGTGCCATCCTCCAACTCGGTTCGGTTCGGGTGCCATCCTCCAACTCGGTTCGGTTCGGGTGCCATCCTCCAACTCGGTTCGATTCTCTATCCCTCCAGTTAATCTGATCCGATCCCATGCCCTCCTGTCATTCCGATCCGATCCCACTTTCTAGCTCCAATCCGATCCGACCCCCATGCCAAGCATCTCCCCGATCCCAACTCCAACACGATCCCAGTGGCCTTCCTTTTCACCATGCTTTATCTTGTGCTAAGTTCCAGTTCGGTTCGGTGCTCCCTTGCCCAGTCCACTATCCGACCCGAGCCCTCTCAAACGATCCGATCCGAAACCCTGCACAATTTTCTTGCGACTTTTCCAGCGACTGTTTTACACCATACGACGGCGTTTTCGACCATTCTAACTTTTCGAAGCAATCATAAAGCATACCATACAGTCATAGCAATGAATAGAAGTGACCACAAACACCAAAATAACAACTTGATAGTTTAAAATGGATCAAACATAGCCAAAACCCCATATTTTCCCTTAAGCATGTTTAAGCAAAACCAATGATAGGATTAGTAAAACTTGACCAATTTAACCAAATTTTCTAACAGAGGTCTAAAACAATATTTCAATTTTTTTAAATATTTTTCCAGAATTTATTAATGTGTAGATTCGCTAATCAACTCTAATTACCCCTAATTAACCATAATTAGTGAGAAACTTTGCGAATCACTCACCTTGGCCACAAATTAAATACCAAATCTGAAATGATTCTATGTTTGGCGCTGTTCCCAATGCAACAAAGCAGCTCCAACCTTGCTTTGGTGCTTTCTCTCCTTAATTTGATGTTTGCTAAGCCTAATCTTCAATTAGAAAGTGGTTTAGAGGTGTTTTGAAGAGATTTAGAGAGTGGAGGCCATGGTTAGGTGATCGTCGCTTTCCTATGAATTAGAAAAGCGCGAATTTTAAATTAAATTACTGCAAGCGCACAGGTGTGTAGCATACAGGTCGAACACAGGAAGGCAAATTAAATCAAATATTTAAATAATCTCTTGGGCGAGTTAGACAAATCTTTGAGGTTTGTTTTGAAAGCAAACGAAATTGAAACTGCGATCCGATTCAGAACAAATCTAATTGAACCGACGATCAAATCACAATTATCAATTGGAAATTAAAATGCAAAATAGAAATAAAATGCAGAAATTAAAATTGCAGGAAAAGAAGAACAACAAAAAGTAAAGTTAGGATTGTCGTTGAAACTAATCAAACGACTAATCGCTAATAAAAAATGTAAAATATAATTGGTGTTCTACCAAAACTAATTGTGAAGACAACACCAATTGCTAAGAAAAAGAAAAATGTAGAAAAATAAAAGAGAACTAGAAACTTTATTAATGGAGAAGAAGAGAAAATAGGATGGTGGCTACAATGATATTACAAGGGTATTTATAGGATATAACCAAACCCTAACCCTAATACAATGATAAATGGGCCTTAGGGAATTCACAAAAGAATTTACAATGAGAATTACAAATGGGCCTTAGTGAAATCTAGTAAATTTGGCCTTTCTTCTTTTCCTCTTGGTTCTTTGACAAGCCTCCCTTGATTTGAGATGTGCATGGCCTTTTTATCAATCATTTTCTTGTCCAACAGCAACTAGGTGTGAGATCTTCATTTTCAATTCTTCAAAATGTAAATATACAGCAATCTGATCTCCATTTCTCTACTTTCTGGTTGCATGCGGGCTGGGTTGGAATATCTGTAAAAGTAACAAAACAATACCCAAGTAATATTTATTTATATACAAAAGATAAGATATAAGAGTATAAAATAAACACATTTATATGTTAATCAAATACCCCCACACTTATCTTTTACTCGTCCTCGACTAAAACAAGAAATGAAAAACTAAACTAGATAGGTCACACTTTTGTAGAAAACACGATTGCATTGAGCGTATGCAACAAGCCGTTAAACCTCTAGGTGTCCCTAGTAGGACAAGTGGTGTCTCGTGAGGGTTTTCAGCGCATACTACCCACAAAATCCAAATGCAGTATGCTATGATTCTAATGAAACTACATGAATGCAATGGACATATGCAAATAAAAACGAAAAATGAAAACACGACTTATTTCAGGAAAGTGGTACAACAAATTAAATTAATAATTTCTAATCAGTTGATTTTATTTTAAATACCTCAGCTTGTCACAAATTTTCAAATGTTAAATTCCAGTTTGGCCAGTTGGTTTGGTCGATAACGTAGTGCAACCATGAAATAGATTCTTAGTTTGCTTGTCACAGTTTGTGAAGTGGTATTCTAATTTCCTTGTGTATGGCTAATCAAATCAATAAGGTCAAGAAATGTTTGGGCATCATCGCTTATTCTCTATCTCTATAAAAGTTAAAATTTATGATTAAGTACATACACCTAACTCAGAAGACTAAGGTTTACCACCCATGCACTGCCTCGCGGACTAACGGAGAGTGGGTAAAGAGCTTGGCGGGTTGTGCAGACCGACTTTGACTTTGTCAACAACGTGTCTGTAATCCTTAGGTGTCCAACTCATAAAATGAGACCAAGATATTCCGACGCTGACTTTGTCAACAACATGTCAGATAGAGCTTGGCGGGTTTGCACACCAACGCTAGATATACAAGCAATGTTGGATACCCTTGGATTATTATTATTATTACTGAAAATATAAGAACAAGAGAGATTACGCGAATTCAACTTAACACAACTTAGTTTCAAAGATTCGAAAAGCCAATATAAGTATTTTAAGTCCTCCACTCATTAAACAAAGACTACAATTTAGAATAAACTTCATGGCCATCATCTAAGAATCTCCCTATGTACCGGTTACACTATTATCCCTCAAAATTCAACTTTTCATCATGTTTCTTATTTGAGAGAAAAAAATACTATCAACTGATTAACAATCGTTAACTTATTTTTTTGTATCAATCTAAAATGAGTCGTGTTAAAAAAAATTAGCATGTTACTACAATCTAAAATGCATGATGGTCCCATTTAAATGGCTGAAAAGGAAAAGAAAGAAAAATAAAGAAAAAAACGAAAATGAATGAAATGCAGACTCTCCCCCCACACTAGAACTAAACAGTGTCCACACTGTAAACGTTTCCTAAATTTGAAAGATCGAACCCAAAGATGGATTAAATGCAATATGATTTGTAAAATGAAATGCAATTTAACCACTATATGAGTGTGCCAATTGTATGAATAATGAAATCTACGATGATGGTGAATATTTTGTGGTGAATGATTCCTTCTTTTCCCCCCACACTTGCCTCTATCGAAGATGATGCACAATGATTTCTTATTTGATTTGTGAGTTGCAATAGGCTTGTCAGTGCATTCTGAAATGAAAATTCTTCCGAAGAAAATTTTGTCGAGCCAATGATTTATAAAATTCAGATGCAGATTATCACAATCCCATCCTAATGCCCCTTTATTTTCCCGTAAAATTTTCAAAGATTTTTCTTCTTTGTCCTCGGTACGATCAAAGGCCGTAATTATGAGAAAATTTTCTGTAGAGTCCAAGTAAGTATACTTAAGGTCTTGGGGTAGGGGTTTGTGGTCTAACTTAGGAAGTTCTTGCATGCTAATATTGGTCAACATTCCTTGGTTAGATTCAAATGACGAAGGTTTCGAGTCAAGAAGTTCATTTAGCTCAGAAATGTATTCAAGCTCATCGAAATCAGAGTTGAAATGATCAAGACACATTTTCAAGGCTTTAGAAGTGTCATTAGAGGTTTCAACAATTGTTGTGTGAATCATGTCAATTTCATCAATTTCAAAATCAATAGGAGAATTATGATGGCTAAAACTCTTTTCACTCATCGTTGTCGAGTATAGAAAATCCAAAACTTAAAGTTGACACACGTAACTCTTATTACAAAATAAATAACGTACTCAAGTATATCTTATTAGTTGATAATCTTGATTTGAAGGGGGAAGAGGGTCTTATGGCCGTTCACGTATAGTATAAATACTAAGGGATACGACCAATGTTTTACTGGTAGTATGCAACCTCTTTTGCTAGAAGTTCAATAAATTGAACTAATATATATCCGTGATCAAACCCTTGAGAGAATCAATTTCACAAAATACACTATTGTAGTTAAGAATTTGCAACGTCTAATCAAGTTTTATAATGAAAAATCGACGAGAGTAATGATTTTGTTTATGGAATTTCAGAAATTTCAGCCACACCACAATCAGACAAAAATAACTGAAGAAATAAAATAATTGTACAAGCAAGCCGCTGCCCCTGCAGAAGATTTTTACAAGCAATTTCTATATTTTTCTTTGCAGCAAAGCACCTGTAGAGTTTAGAAAATTTTACAATGGTGTATAGATGTACAGAACGATTGAAAAGCACTGGCAATTCAATTCAACTGCTTGCTGATCGACTGACTTCTGTATTCCTTGTTCGCGTTTCTTGAACTCTCGCTCACTTTGGTCTTCGAACTTTTGAAATTCCTCTCTTTTCTTTTCTGTCTTTTTTTTAAGAAAAGAAAAGGAATTAAGAAAACAAGTTACAAACTAGAAAAAACTAAAACAAGAAAGAAATAAAGGAGATCTACAACGAGTAAAAATCAGAAGACAAATTCCACTATTTAGTACATGACCGTGCCAACAACCAAAACAAGAGAACTAAACCCAAAATAATTCTAAAACAAACAGCCCTCACATGCATAAAAGAAGAAAAAAAAGAGGCCAAGATTCAGTCAATAAATATAGTACTTCCTCGCAAAATTTGGCAAAATTGAAAAATAATTGGAGACAACTGATTTCCAGAAATCACGCTCCTTTACCCCTTCTCTCTTTTTTTTTCTTTTCGAAATCGGACCCTAACAATTACGGAGCCAGATTTGATTTTTGTAATGAGGGAAGGGTTGCGACGATTATGCAACGGGTGTTTCGAGGTGGATTTGGGTTCGATTTGTGGTAGATTGGTTGGTATGGATAGTGCGATGATGGTTTAGAAGGTGGGAACGATGGTAGGTGGCGTGATTTGCGCTGAATATGGTCTTGAAAGTTGCATGAAAAGATGGCAGGACTTGGACGTGGGTAGGAAGGAACTGTGATGTGGTGGGTAGAAAGGGAAGTGGAGTTTGTTGTTGTGGTGAGATGAAGAGGAGTCGAGGTGATTGTTGTTTGCAGGAGGATGGTACAAGGTTGGCTTGCGTGATTGTGTTGTGGAGAAGATGGAAGGAGAAGGTTTTGAGGTCGATGTTGTAATACCAAAGGAAAAAAAATGTAAATAAATAGGGGAATAGCAAAAGTGGGAAGAATCAAATGACAAAGCAAAGAATTAACTACAAGGCAGAGAATGGAAAGATTTCAAAAAGAGAATTTGTATTTATTTTAAAAAAAAGTAGAAATCAAAGTATTGGAAAGAGGAAAGAGCAAAAAGGAAAGAAATAAAAGAGAAGATGGCAAGTTTTTTAATTTTTTTAATTTTTTTATGGATGAGATTTGTAAAAGAGAGGAGTTTATAGAAAATTGGGAAGAATTGAATGAAAGAAAGGGAAAGAAAATGTATGATGGAAAGAAATAAATAAAAGAAGGGAGAAGAAATGGATGAAAAGACAGGAAATAAACTGAAGGAAAAGTTGGCAAGTGTTATTTTTTTGTTTTGTTTTGGAACTTGTAAAATAGGGAAGAGAATGTAAAAATAAAATGGGAAGAAAGTTGAAAGATGGCAAGAAATAAAGGAATTTTTTTTGTTTATTGTTGTAAGAGAATGAAAACCAGTATATTAACAAATGGAAGGAAGTAAAAGGAAAGAAGGAATAGATGGAAAGAAAAATTGGAAAATTTGGCAAAATAAATGAACAATACCAATGAATAATAAAGTAAAAATTGGAAAGAAGGATAGATGGAAAGAAGGAATAGATGAAGAAAGGAAAAAAATGAAAAAGGGAAAGAAATAAATTGAAAAGAAAAGGAAAGTAAATCAAGGGAATTTGGCAATCGATTTTTTTTCTCTTGTTAGGAAGATTACGATATCAACTTATAATACCAAATCAACCAGTCAAGATTTTTTTTATATCTATACACAAGAAAACAAAAGGAAAAAATAAAAATAAAAACTAACACAAATCGGAAATTAAACAAATAATAAAATTTAATTGTTGCCTCCCCGGCAACGGCGCCAAAAACTTGATCGTCGCTTTCCTATTAATTAGAAAAGCGCGAATTTTAAATTAAATTATTGCAAGCGCACAGGTGTGTAGCATACAGGTCGAACACAGGAAGGCAAATTAAATCAAATTATTTAAATAATCTCTTGGGCGAGTTAGACAAATCTTTGAGGTTGGTTTTGAAAGCAAACGAAATTGAAACTGCGATCCGATTCAGAACAAATCTAATTGAACCGACGATCAAATCACAATTATCAATTGGAAATTAAAATGCAAAACAGAAATAAAATACAGAAATTAAAATTGCAGGAAAAGAAGAACAACAAAAAGTAAAGTTAGGATTGTCGTTGAAACTAATCAAACGACTAATCGCTAATAAAAAATGTAAAATACAATTAGTGTTCTACCAAAACTAATTGTGAAGACAACACCAATTGCTAAGAAAAAGAAAAATGTAGAAAAATAAAAGAGAACTAGAAACTTTATTAATGGAGAAGAAGAGAAAATAGGATGATGGCTACAATGATATTACAAGGGTATTTATAGGAGATAACCAAACCCTAACCCTAATACAATGATTAATGGGCCTTAGGGAATTCACAAAAGAGTTTACAATGAGAATTACAAATGGGCCTTAGTGAAATCTAGTAAATTTGGCCTTTCTTCTTTTCCTCTTGGTTCTTTGACAAGCCTCCCTTGATTTGAGATGTGCATGGCCTTTTTATCAATCATTTTCTTGTCCAACAGCAACTAGATGTGAGATCTTCATTTACAATTCTTCAAAATGTAAATATATAGCAATCTGATCTCCATTTTTCTACTTTTCTGGTTGCATGCGGGCTGGGTTGGAATATCTGTAAAAGTAACAAAATAATACCCAAGTAATATTTATTTATATACAAAAGATAAGATATAAGAGCATAAAATAAACGCATTTCTATGTTAATCATTAGGTTAAGAGGAATGAATAGTGACAGCTGAAAAATGAGAAAAAGGTATTCTCCAAACCCTAACAGCCCTTTTAAACTCCTAATCCCGAAATCCCCCTTTGGGCCTAGCTGTTAATTACCCGGTTAAGCCCAATTAAGCTGTTTTTCATCATCTGAAACTTGTTTCAGCCATATCTCCCAAATGGTGAGTCCGTTTGGCTAATGTGACCACTCTACGGAATTGTAAACCATCATTCGGAGCCAATGGAAGTGGTTTCAAGTCAAAACTCCTTTCCAGTCAAAAGTTATGGTCAAAACAAGATCAGCTAGGGGCAAAACGGTCATTTAAAAATCAACAAAAATCATGAACATGAGAAATGACTCCAATAGTCGTCTCCCAAAGTTACATGACCATACAACTTCGTATGTGAAAGAAATAAATATTCTATGATCCTGCGATGCGAAGAATACGGGTCGTTACAAGAACCTTTGAAATTTATAATCCAAAATAATAGTTGTATTCACTAAAAAAATTCACTGAAAGAAAAATGTTGAGTTAAATGGTTTCTGTACTTAATAGCATTTTGTGTAATTTTTTGTGTTAGCCAAAATTATTAAGTATTAAAATTTTCATTGTCTCGGATTAAACTTTTGAAAATTAGATTTTGCATGACATTTTATCCAAAACAACAAATAATTTAGGTATGCTAAAAGGATGCTTATTTATAGCCTGTACAAATTAGCGATTGATACATTATGCTTTCATGTTCCGACCATGATATAAATAGGTTATATTATCAAATTGGTAAATGTTGATACATTAAGCTTTATGATGATATTTTTGGTGGTCCTAAGCTGGTGAAGCTTTCTTAATTTGTAAGTGATCTTCATCTTACAGGCCATAAAGAAGAACTTTTAGGGTCAGGGAAATTACTATGTTAAAGGATATTTTTAAAAATTAGTGGTCCTTTTGGTCACACTTTGCATTGCAAATGTTAGTCTAGCATTAAGCATGGTATATAAGTTCCGCTTTCATTCAGATTATATACTATATATGTTTATCATATAGATATTCGCATCAACAATTTAACACCCAAAATGTAGTCCCAGTATTCTTTTTCTAATATTTCATTGAATTGTTGCAAACATAACGATATTAAAACCTTAACCATATGTAGTGCAGTGAGCGAAAACTTCAAAAAAGTTTCCAAGTGAGCTTATTTTTGGCACCATGCAGGCTGAGAAGATAGTATAGATAAGTGAAAACTGCTCGGTTATCACAGACTTGGAAATGTTGGATGAGACAAGTCCAGAACGTATCGAAGATGAAATGGATGGCTTCAAATCCGGGGAAGCAAAACATTCAGAACAATTTTATATATTCAGATATCATTCATCAGGTTAGGCTTTCTTTTGTTATTAACATGATGGTATTGCTTGATAAATTTTTATTTTGGGTTGTGTCAGTGGCATTGTTTTTAAAGAGGATAAATCTCTACTGTCAGAACTTTGCATGGAAATCATTTTCATTGTACCACTGATGTAAAATTTTGAAGACATTTTTATGATTGCAAGGCGTAGTTGATTTTTTAACGCAAAATTTATGCCCTTATGCTAGGCTAAATTAGGAAATGCAGTGGTATTTGCATATGATCGATAATTTGGACCACAATTGAAGATAAGTATGGTACTGTGTTCTTTATTTGATAATATACATTATTTATTATTTATAAATGATCCATAATTTGAACCCCAATCAGACATTAAGTAATATCCTTTAAGATCTGTTTTGAAATGAGTTTGAGATTGTCATCTGAGAAATAATACTTACCATCAGTATTGAATATTCATACAAATTTGTGTAATAAATTCTCCCATAAAGTAATGAATGCCTCACAATTCAAAATAAAAATCATGTCCAATCAGTTTTATAGACCATGGCAGATACTACTTCAAATGTTCATCTGAAGTTAACATATAATATTGATCTAGGATGTTAATCTGTACTATTTGCAGTTGACATTATTTCCGTGGTTGTAAACATCTTTTAATTCTTCTACAACAAGTGTTAGATTGAATGAATAGATGTCCCTTTGCTTTTTATAAATGATATAACGCAACCGGAAGGGAAATAAGCAATGTGCATCTATAGATCCAATACAATATTTGAAGGTTTGGTTATAATTGTGATGGCAAAGAAGAGTTGGTACTGGATAAAAAAATGATGTTATTTTGAAGGCCTTTTAGTAAATCTGGGTAGTCAAATGCATTGATAGGCATAAAAAATCCACCAATTTTCAATCTAACAGTAGGGCACATCATTAGTATGGATGTGCTTGCATCGTTAGTATGGATGTGCTTCAAGAATGACGTTGATCCTAAATTAGATTATTATTTTTGCATAAGGAAGTTATAAGCTGATCCTAAATTAGATTATCATTTTTGCATAAGGAAGTTATAAGCTGATCCTAAATTATATTATTATTTTTGCATAAGGAAGTTATAAGCTACGTAACTATATGGAGTTATAAGCTGCGTAACTATATGGTCTGTGTACACAAACTGCTGCTTCTAAAACAAAATTTCATACGAATTTTGTTGTCTGACACAAACTGCAGTGCTATGTCGGCATTACGAAGTATTATCTGAGATTCTGAATTATATATTATTCATTTTTACAATAGATTATCTTGCATAATAAGTTTACTTACAATGGCGATTCATTAACAATAATAATCTAAGCATTTCTCTTCAATTTTTTTTTTTGAATTTCATACCAGTAGCATCAATTTTATTTTATTTCGCAGGAATTTGACATTGGATCCGAGTAAGAATTTACTTTTGTTTAAAATGATTTATTTTTCAAAAAGACAATTCTATACCTTTTTTATTTGATTTTTGGTCGCCTGGCTAAGACAAATACTTGTGGATTGCATTACAAATAATCCACCAAGTTTTAATTAATGCAAGCATCACCCTTTTTGGATGCATATAAAAACTAGTGTACTGACTTTTAATGATGGTTTAATTTTTACATTTTTCCTAGCTGATCTTTTTAGTGGCTTCATTATTTATGGTTTATTACACACAGGCATACACACATGTTTAAATATTTATTTAGTACTAGGGACATACAATTTATTTATTTTT
>JASFAX010002124.1:0-47332 GCA_030737875.1 Allium sativum
AAATAAAGTACTCCGTGCTAGGCGGAGAAGGGGCATGCTTACTGATTGATTATAAGAGATCCAAAGGAGACTGATGGTGTGGGCAGCGCAAACTGACCGGGCCATGTGCGTGCATGAGCCGGGCAGAGGGGGATAAGACGACCGTGACACAAGTAGATATGGTTGTGCACATCTTGGGAAATGAAGGGTTGCCACTTTAGGAAGTGATACCTCCTATTGTGGGGCCAACACAAGATATCTACGGAGTAGGGAGATGATCGATTAGGGTAGTGGTTAGGGTACACTCAGACGTATGCCCTAAGTCTACCAACTTATAGTGGAAGGGATCATCTCATTTTAGTTATACTAGTAATAGTGCAGTGTAATCATTAGAGAAGTGTATACACCTTACCCTATCTACCTTGTCACATATGCCATTTATGTAGTAATCTCTCTTATCCACTTTATATGTCTATCATGTTAATTTATTTATTTACTGGCTAGAAGTAACTAGACTCGCCAGACTTTATGTCTGACCCATTTTGTTTCTCCTTCTTTCTTCTGTTTCTCCCCCCAGGTTCTCAGGGAGGAAACACTCAGGCTAAGTCAGACTCAGATATCATCTTGCAAGGAGCTAGTCCTGAAGTATGGCTCAAGGTTTTGTCTCTACTATGGCTTAACTCTTTCAATTGGGGAACTATGCTTTTTATATACTTATGTACTCTGATGGTGCAAGACAGAAGTTATTTTATTTTAATGGTTTTTGTGACTTATGGTATTGTGGACCATGGTATTATGATTTATGTTTGAAATAAAAATTCAAATTTCCACTGCTATCTTATTTATATCTGTCTTGTAATTATTCTGTATCTGTTTACCTATAACACTTCACGAAACTTAATGCATTCCCTTAGTGAGTGACATTAACGGACGTAGAGTGTCAAATTTGTATAAGCCTATGGAGAAGTAGGTACTCATATTTCATAATGTGGGACTTAGATTGCTTTCCCCTCTTCTTCCAAAATTCCTCTTGCTCATTCATTTCCAACAATCCCCCACATGAATGAGCATTCGTTCTTAGTTTCACGAATCATTTATCGCATTGGTTAAAGTAGCATATGGGCCTTGAGCTTTCCTAGCAATTACCTATTGAATCACAGGCGAATCAGTAGACATAGAATGTCCTTGAGCTGTAAGCCTTTTGTGTAATTCCAAAGTAGATAACACACGATAAATGTTTTTTATAATCCTTCTTTCTCTGTATGTGTTCGTTTTTGCCTTGAACACCTGCCTGGTCTCATAAGTGCTTAGAGAATTTGGCTTCATGATTCTCTTTGAAGCGACGCCTTCACACTTACGTAGGTGATTCTGTAAAGGTTATTCTCTAATTCCTAAAATACAGACATCATTAAAAGTATTAATACTTATCGTTTTCAACACATAATGCACTGACTTATCATAGGAATGGTTTGTGTGTAACTGTGCCATCAGATTTCTCTTAAACTTCGTTGTCCCTTTGAACCTAGATCTTGGGATCTCCAGTCAACTAGGTGAGGTTTCCATTTTAGAAAAACCTTTATTCTATAAGTCTTAGCCCCATTCCCATCGATAAGATTTGAACTTTATCTCTTGGCAAGCATTTTGTAAGTGGATCCGCTAAGTTATCTTTAGATTGAATGTAATCAATTGTGATAACCTCGTTAGAGAGAAGTAGTCTTATCGTTTTATGTCTACGACGAATATGCCTAGATTTACCATTGTATAGTGTACTATTAGCTCTTCTAATAGTTGATTGACTATCACAATGTATACATATTGGAGGCGTAGGTTTGCTCCAATTAGGAATGTCTTCCAAGAAGCTTTGAATCTATTCTGCTTCTTATGCAGTTTTATCTAGTGCAATAAACCCTGATTCCATCATAGATATAGCGATACAAGTCTGTTTGGATGATTTTCATGAAATTTCTCCACTTCCTAATGTGAGCACATATCCACTTGTAGACTTTGCATCATGTGATCCATTGATCCAATTTCCATCAATGTATCCTTCCACTATTGAAAGATAGTTTGTATAGTATAGATCATAGCTCTGCGTATACTTTAGATATCCAAGAACTCTAATTATCGTTTTCTAATAATATTTATCAGAATTGCTGGTAAATCTACTTGGTTTGCTTACAGCGTATGCGATATCAGGCTTAGTACATACATGATACTTCCTAGTATACGAGAGTATTCTAAATGGTAGATATCATCGTCAGTGTTCTTTACCCAATTTTGGTTCATATCTACTGGTGATTTTGCAATAGTTACATTATATTGCTTGAATTTTTCAAGTATTTTGGTGATGCATATCCTTGTGGTGTTCTCATAATTTTTACACCCAATGTCACATCATCCAGTCCTAGGTCTTTCAAATCGAGTCTAGAGGATAACTTATCCTTTGTAAATCTTATTATGGCCTTGTTATTGCCTATGCTCAATAGGTCATCAACACAGAGACCAACAATGACATATCCAATATGCGTGTGTTTTATATACACACATTTATCTGATTCATTTATCGTGAATCCATTTGATAACATAGCTTTATCAAACTTCTCATGCCACTGTTTTGGAGCTTGCTCAAGGCCATAAAGAGATTTTACCAGTTTGCAAACTATATTCTCATTTTCTGAGCTCAAAAATCCTTCAGGCTGTTTCATATAGATTTCTTCCTCTAGTTCACCATTCAAGAATGTAGTATTAACATCTATTTGATGTATTTCTAAGTCATGTATGGATGCAATAAGCTATCTTATCCCTGTTACTGGTGAATATGTATCAAAACAGTCCAGGTCTTCCTTTTATCTAGATCCTTGAACTACGAGCTTTGTACTTGTTTATTAAACCATTAGGTTTTAACTTCCTTTTTAAATATCCATTTATTACCTAAGGTCTTACATCCTTAAGGTAAATCAACCAATTCCCATGTATGATTGGACATAATGGATTCAACCTTATTGTTAATCGCCTCTTTTCAAAAGGGGCATCAATGGAAGACATAGCTTGTTTGTATGTCAATGGATCATCTTCTAACATAAAGGTATAGAAGTCTGATCCAAATGTTTTAAGGTCCTTGACCTCTAACTTTTTCTTGGTTCTTCCACTTGCTGCTCAGCACTACGTTGCTAAGTATTATTTTGTTCAACTTCCTCAAGAGAATTAGGAACTTCATCTTCCCTTGGTCTCTTAGGTGTATGATTTTCAGTACCCTATTTCAAGGGAATATATGTCCGAAAAATCAAGTATTTATCAACTTATTGATGGTATTTTCATGAATATCATCAATTTCAGATTTGTATACCAAAAATCAATATGCGACATTGTTTTGTGCATATCCAATGAATACATAATCAACTATTTTTGACATTCTTTGGTTTTGGTACCTCTACCTTTGCAAGACACCCCCACACCTTTAAGTATTTGTAGGATGCTGGTCTGTTTTTCCAAAGTTCATGAGGAGATTTAGATGTTTTCTTTCGAGGTATTTTATTTAAAATATGATTTCCCAAAAGAATAGCTTCTCCCAAAAAGTTATCTACCAAGCCAGAATAAAGAATTCATCATTTCTTTAAAAGTTTTATTTGCCGTTCAGCTATACCATTGGATTGAGGTGAATATGGTGCTGTAATTTGGTGTAAAACACCATGTTCAGCGCAAAATTCTTCAAAAGGGAACACATATTTTCCTCCTCTATCACTTCTTAAAGCTTTGATTTTCTTATTGAGTTGATTCTCAACTTCCGCTTTGTATTTTTTAAAAACATCAAATCACATACATATGTATGTATTATATCTAGCGGTTCTGTTTCTCGTTCAAGATGATGAAACGAATTTCTTGTCAATTTTGCTTCTGCACAAATTTGACATTTATAATTGGTGTCTAGATTAAACAATTTGTGCAATGTATCAAAGTTTACATGCCCTAATCTAGAATGTCACATGTTGGAAGAATCAACAATATAAACAGAAGATTCACTTTTTTTTCATATCAGTGTGTGGTATAATAGTGGTTACATTTTTTTCTTAAACGAACCATCACACACATATCCTCTTCCTGCATGCACTTCATTCTCAGCTTCAAGGATTAATTTGAATCGATGTTTGTTGAGCAATGATCTTGAAATCAGGTTCTTACAAATTTCTGGAACATAGAGAACATCATTTAAATTTAGTTCCTTTTCAGATTGCATTCTGATATTATTGCACATAAATTCATATCAGCAATGATCTTTTTGAAATTTCAGCCAAATTTGATTGTGATTTTTTTAGGAACATACTGGTCAGAAATTCGGCAAGTCCCAATGTTGTTGGATAAAGCAACATTTTTATGTTATCAACGCTTAAAATAAATGACGTTGAACTTCTCTGGCCTTTCACCATGATACAGAGCCATTGTTTGGACTACTGGCACAATCAGAGCATTAGTCACCGTCCGTGTCAGTGTAAAATTATTGTTGCTATTTTGCGATATAGCTTATTATCGTCTGCAACAATCAATATTGTTTCAAGAATGTTAGAACTTTTTTCAATACATGATTGTATTACAAATTTAGATCTTTTTATCAATACACGATTGTATTACAAAGTTAGATCTTTTTGTCAATACACGATTGTATTACAAATTTAGATTTTTTTCGTCGATACACGATTGTATTGCAAATAGATAGTAACAACTATCAATGTTACTCAGTAATGTCACAATTATCAAGTCAAACTGTGATTACAGCAATGACAATAAGCGAGACCGATTGTGCATTAGATTGGGGCGGTACCGAACCCTCTTCAACAGACTAGAAGAAGAATATTTCAGTAATGTCGAAGTCTAGAAATGATTCTATTTCCTTGAAACAATATTGCCGTCATATGCACTGATTAACATGATAGCAATTTGTTTTCAAGGATAAAACGGACCAACCGCATAGTGTAGTGCCAACAAACGGAGCTCCGACAAATTGAAGTAGATTATAGAAACTTGAACAGAGGATTACTTCGAAGAAGAAGTAGAAAATTGAGAAGAATAACTAATGTGTATTCTATCTCATTTTGGGCCATGTATTTATAGGCTGGAGGAAATACCTATTCGAACATTAGTGACCTTTGGAAAGCTTGCAACCCTTTAACCAAGCGGCGCATGAATGTGCGTTCACATTTAAAAATGAAACGGTTGTATCCATTTAATTGAATGGACATGACAGATCAAAAAGTGATCAAGTAACTCGTTTTAATACAACAGACCCAAGCTGCAAGCAGCGCCCTATTTAACCATGAAGCCCCAAGAGTCCCAAGGCACAAAGTCCAATTTTTGACACTAATATAATATTGTGTCATGGACCCCAAGAGTTCCAAATCACTAAGCCCAAGTTGACATCAATATAACATTGTATCATGAACTCCAAGAGTCCCAAAGCACTAAGCCCAAGTTGACATCAATATAATATTGCGTCATGGACTCTAAGAGTCCCAAGGCACTAGACCCAAGTTGACATCAATATAATATTGTGTCTTGGCTTTGCCACACCATTCACAAGCCCTCTTCTCTATTTATATAAGCCTATAGAGAAGTAGGTTCTCATATTTCATAATGTGGGACTTAGATTGCTTTCCCATCTTCTTCCAAAATTCCTCTTGCTCATTTATTTCCAACAAATGAAACATTTGAATGAGAAACATATATTATTGCTTTTTTACTACTGTAGTATAAAAATAAAAGATATAATTGAAAAAACATGAGCATGGGTCCCATTTACCTACATATGTCGGTTTGCACCATTTATATCAGTGAGTTCTAGGAGTTGATGTTAAATCCAAATATTCATTTCAATATAGTATACTGATTTCTTCAGTTCATCTGTTTAGATTAGATAGGCTTAGGTTATGCTAAGCTTACTCCAGTATAACTCGAATAGCAGTTCCAAGTTGTATCAACTATATTTTAGTACCAATCTAATGACATCAGTTCTTTTAGTCTCAAGCACCACCGATTTGTTAACAAAGTTCAGGGTAGTGTAGGACACCACACAACAACATCATGTTATGCAACGACCTGATGTTACATGTCTACCAATTCATATTTGTATTCCAATCCTTCAATTTTCAATTTATTCCGTGATGTAAAACTTTTTATTCAAACCCTCCATTCCTATTTTAAAACATGTGAGACAATACTAACACATCATTCCTTCTCATCCTTCACCTCATATTCAATTGCACTCATAACAAGTTTAATTGCAAGGTATCCCGATGATGTTTTGTCTATAGCACATAAATCAGCTTCACATAACAATCTTCCCACTCTATAATGTAGCCCATATTTCAGACCTATTTTTTTTTATTTTTTTTCATTGATATGTAATAATAGTCAAGTTGTTATATAACCCGGTGAGTATATTTGAGGGATGGGCATTGTTCTAATGATCTATTATGCACTGCATTGCTAGAAAATTTGATAACATATTTTTCGGTGTAACGCTACCTATTATGCATTTTGGTAGGTTTTTGTAGGTTTTTAGTTTTTTAATGATACTATATATATGTTGTTAATTTACATCTAATACTTCTGCATTTATAATGATCAATAATAAATACTAATATTAAACATATAAAAGTGATAAATTTTTCAATGTTAAAGTATGTAATTAAGTATCATATTTATAATGATAAAAGATTAATTTAGAAACCAAAAAAATAAAAGTTAAATTATATTTTAATATTATAATTCTATATTAGGTATTTCTAAAGTTAAAATGCTAAAAGATCACAAGTAAAAATAAAATATAAAAGATAATTTATTATAGGATTAATTGTCAAGAATAATCTGAAGTTTAACATGTCGTCCCATAGTAATCCCAAGTTTGGATTATTTCTGATTAATCCGAAGTTTGGGGGGTGTCTTCCCATATTGATACCATATTTTTCGGTGTAACTCTACCTGTCATGCATTTCGGTAGGTTTTTAATTTCTTAATAAAACTTTATATAAGTTGTTAATTTACATCTAATACTTCTGCATTTAGAACGATCAATAATAAAAACTGCTATTAAACATATAAAAGTGATAAATTTTTGCAATGTTATAAGTATGTTCTTAAGTATCATATTTAAAATGATATAAGATTAATTTAGAAACCAAAAAATAAAAGTTAAATTATATTTCAATGTTATATATAATTCTATATTAGGTATTTCTATAACTAAAATACTAAAAGATTAAAAGTAAAAAATAAAATATAAAAGATAATTTATTATATTATCTCAAAAACAATATAATTGATAAAAGTACTATATGTAGAAAGATAAATGATATTTGTTGAAACTAAGTAACTACAACATTTGAATAAGAATTCGCTTTTAAATTGAATGTTGTTAGGACCTATCCTTTTACTAATGGAGACTATAAGTCTATAAACCACTTGCATGGAATAACGTTAACTTAATATGAATAAATTAAGTTAACGTTATTTCATTTAAAATGGGATTTTGTACAAAAATAAGTCAATGAAGTACAAGTAATCAAAATAAAATTTACCTTAACACGAACTTAAATCAATGAAATACTTCATCTCATAGTTTCAGTCAAAAATCTCCATAATCAACAATTAGAATTTTATGTAAAAAATATGGTAGCTCTTTATCTAAAAACCCTTTTGATTTATTCTTTAAAAAAAATGATAAACAACAATAACACCCATTCATACCAATCTAACCTAGATAAACAGTTTCAAATTCATTACCTAACAAAACCGAATTTGTTTCATCAAATAAAAAAACATAATCAAAATCACCAAATCAGTACCATTGGTATCTTATGAGATTACGTTTTTCTCCAAAATATCATCAACAAAAAAAGTTGTAGTCCATATAATGGTAAAAGTCTTAGCGGCAAAGAATCAATGCCCATTCCAGCACAACACAATTTCAGACATAAAAGAATCAAGCAGGTAAAGGTAGCCGACCCATCTTTCCATGAACTCCAACATTAGATTACACTCCAAATTGCAACCGTAGGATTCTACATCGACACATGCACCAGAAAAAATGCACCTTAAGTTTTTGAAGAAACGAGATAGATTTACAATTAGATTTTAATGGATTTGAGTGAATTTTAGTAGGTTATGGTGGATTTGAATGGATTTATTTAGAATAACTAAATTTTTAGTTCGTTTATTAAGTTTGTCCAGAGTGAAACAGAGGAACTTGGATCATTGAAGTATTTTTTGTGGGCATTTGCACCGATACACTATTTCCCATAAGTTTTATAAATATTCCATTCTTAATAAAATTGATATGAGGAGTGCACATCGATACTCTATTTTAGTAGGTATTTCTTTTGTTATTCTTAATAAAAATTGGAAATCCTTCCATCTTCTTTTGCTTCATCATATTATCCAATTGTGAAACAAAACTTAAATTCATAAACAAAATATGGTTTGATCCTGTGAAGTTAAAGCCCCGTTAAATCTCGCTATAGCTCGTAACGCTCTCCAATCGTTACGCTATTTCACATTACAAGGAAACATGGTTAATCCAACGGCTCAGAGCCCTTGATGGCCGTTGAGAGCCATTGGTATAGCGTTTCGACTTCTTACTATTTCCAATGGAACTAACGGCTCTCAGCCATTGATAAACATTGATAGCCACTGAAAAATAATGACTAATAACCCATTGCAGTCCATTACTAACTATTGGAAAATGGTGACCAATAAGCCGTTGCAATCCGTTGGTAGCCATTGGTAATTTGGGTATTTTTTTTATATAGCAAGTCAATAATCTTCCAGCAACTCAACAAACATCAATATCCATTTCCATTCCATTTCACACATATAATTTATATATATATATGTATATATATATATATATAGAGAGAGAGAGAGAGAGGAGGGTTCCGCTACACCTCTTATGTTGCACGTGAACTCTCCCCCTTAATCTCCACCACCCATTTTCCCTCTCATTCTCTCTCTTCCCACTAAGAAATAATATTGAAATGGGAAGAGAGAGAATGAGTGGGGAAATGGATGGTGGAGATTAAGGGGGAGAGTTCACGTGCAACATAAGAGGTGTAGCGGAACCCTCAAATATATATATATATATATATATATATATATATATATATATAAAGCACATTATATATATATATATAAAGCACATTATAACAATGACAATATAAATATCTAACATAAACCAAATCAACACCAATATGTACAACATGAACCATCCAAACATCTCAAACCAAATCCCCAACGTCACACATCAACAAAACAAGCATATACCATTAAAATACATCCAAATATAGCATCCTTACTGACTCTAAACCAATATATACAACATTAAAACACAATCCTCACCAACTCCAAGTCAATATGTACATCCCCCAAGCACAAACACAATAAAGCATACCTCTCAAGCATCGTCGTTGCCTCCGAAAGCGCCAGGCGATGAAGAGAAGGAACCATGCTGCTACACATACTGAGCCATAAGTTGATTCAACTGCTCCATCTGTATAGCTCAAAGATGACTCTCCTGCTGCAGCTGCTCAACCTTGGCTCCATGCTCTTTTATTTAGGCTTTATCCTGAGCTTTTTCGTATGCCTTTTGAGCTACTTTAGCCTGCAAATAGAATGAAAAATGTTTAGATTTATGTTATAATTATTTTCTTACTAAGCAATGTGTATTTCAAAATATTGAAATATAAACTCCATTAGAATATTTATCATCTAAACTACGTAAAATAATTAACATCTAGATGGCAGCAATAATATGTAAATATGTTAATCATGTAAAATATACCTACATGTTAATTTGTTGTAAATGTGTAAATATTTACATAATTTAAATGATTTATAACCTAGCAATAATATTTTCCACATGTCTACATAGAAAAAACAAGGTGTGAATTATAATTTTCATATTTTAGGCATATTAAATAGTTGCATAATAATCAATTTTGCACATATTCATATTAAATATAATATTGCAATGTTTATAAGATTACCGCTTGGTTTCTGTAGCCATAAAGCCTACTCGCTGCGTCTGATCCATAATAAAGTTGAAAAGAGCATCTTCCTCCTCCCGCATTAACTCATCGCAATCAGAACTCTGAAGCATTTGTGTATGTGCCTCTTGAAACTTTGCATATAATGCAAAAACAACTATAGTTGAAATATAGTAAAACAATAATTTTATTTTACATAGCTAGTTACTAAACTTATCGGTATTAATAAAATAGGATTTAAAACATGCATACATATGCACTTGTCACCTGATCCTCATCATCCCACTGATATGTAATGTTGCCAACATCGTATGTTTGCTTTAATGCATGGCTGTAAGCAAATAGGTCCATATAGGACATAGGATCTCCACGACCTCTGAGACGACCCGCAAATCCGTGCTATCTGAGTTGACTAATTACACCACACGTCCAACTCAAATTGCACAGAAATACGACTCATTATTAGAAAGAAGTTAGAGGATGAGAAATAGAAAGAAAGAAATATTAGAATAGAAGAAAACAAAGATCACAAACTCACAGCGGAATGAATAAAATATATTATATAACATAAGCTCCGAAATACAAATCTGTTTTGTACATATATACATACCATCATCAGAGTACACATAATATTTGATCCAGCGGAAGTAACTCTAAATAACTAACGTTGAAGCTTCCTGCTTCAAGCTCCTCCAAGTGTATCTGTAAAAGCCTGAAACACTTGACTGCCCGTACAAATTTGGGCACCCAAGAGTTTAGGGAAAACAAAACAAAATAAACTCTGGGTCAGTCATGGGACTGGTGTGAGTAAACTCCAACCACTTGTTTAACTTTCAAAACTCTTTTCGAAAGAAAAGATAATAGTAAGACCAGCCCACACATAAACACGGACGGTTTTTACCTTACTATAACCCAAAACACTTTGATACGAAAATCTAGTGATATTATAATAATGTCTACATCAAATAAATAACCAAATAGCAGAACGCTTGCATCTCACGCTCCACATATATATTATAAAATCAAAAACCGCATGGCGCTTATTGGAGATTGGATTTCCAACATGACAAGGTATGGAACCACCTTCCGACTGTGTATCTCTAGAGAGGAATACACTGGGTTCAACAAGAACATCTTGTAACCCGGCCCACACATGACCGACCACTCATTTCGCTTGAGTGTATCGAATGTATATCACCAACGGTTGGACTCAAACCACCGTTTCCCGAATGGGCAGAATCGATAGATTAAGAAACAAAAGGAATTTCTCTAGATAGGTGATTATACACCCTAATGGGAGCAACCCACATAGCCATGCTGCCTGCCCGATTTTTGTCCTTTCCCGGTTGTTGAGGCCTGAGGCTACGATTACTTACCATTCATTGATAACACAATCACTTTGAATGCCACATTGTCAGATCCGTTAATCATTAGTTGAGTTCGCACAAATATTCTGGATATTATGCTAAGGGATAAATCCGTTGCAACCATATATATTTATACAGACCAACCCATTTGATCATTGGAAATACTCTGTCAGACATTCGTCCATTTACGTTCGTTCTGGGATTGAACGAAACCGAAGGCACTATTTCTATAAATAGAAAAGCCCTTGCACTTTACTCCGTCTTCAATATATATTCAGCATACTTGGTTCGCAACGCTTATGCCGATACGGAGTGGTTCTTCGGATAATAATCCAACCGGTCTCTCCATATTGACAACGATGGTCAAAAACATCGATAGTCTGTGATTTAACTATCGAATAAAAACAAGTGTTCAATCAACATATCAAACAAATCACTGGGCTCTTTAATTAATATTTCATTAATTAAACCTCTTCTCCATTTCCTTATCAATATTTGTTACCCCAAATATTTTCAATAATCAATCTTGGCCCTTTACGCTATTTTTGATTTCGTTTCCTTATCGAATTCTATATATATCGATATATAGATTTTTAATTGTCAAATTTCTTAAAAATATTCTAACTCCTTAAATTCCCGGAAAAATTCGCCATAACCTCCCCTGTATCGGGAGCATCGGGAAATTTCAAATAGCTTCCCGGTATCTTCCTCAATCAAAAGAAAAAGGAAAAAGCCAAGCGGCCTGCCGATACGGCGCATAAAATCTCATATATGAATTAAACATGTACCTTTTGTCGAGCACATAAATTTAAATCTTCATATACTTCATCCCATATCTGTTTAACACCTGTTCACCTGTTTCCAATTCAATTCAACTCAATCCATTTGTTTGAATTCAATTTTGAATCGTTTGAATTCAGTTTCGCTCAATTATTCTTTAATTAGCCTTTTTGCCTATTTCACTTCTTTGTTGAACATAACATGTTCAAACAAAATGTTTAACTCGTTCATAACCAAATTGAATTTCAATTCTAGTTTTCTTTTCCATTTCGAATATAAATTTCAAATCGCATTTTCTTATTTAAAGCTCAATATCCATTCAAAATCTCATTTAACTAATTTCCGTTCCAATTAGTTTATTCTATTCAATAATCAAAAATCTGATTTCTGTTTCAAAAATCAATTCATTACTCCACCTGAGTTCACATATATTCTATAACTCAAATCTGAGATTTTCTAAATAGAAATGCGGATTTTATTTGCTTAAAATCCTTTTATAAATGAAATAAACCATTATGGTTTTTAAATAGTTCTGGCGCTGTTTTTCTGAAAAATTGATTTTGACATAACTCAAAATCTATACGACGAAATTCATATTTTTCTCTTCCATTAGAAAACTATTATCAAACCGGTCCTGACGTTTCTTGTTTCGAAGAATTCCGGCTTCAATTGCGCTCTGTATACTCAATTGAAGTTCGAATCGCTATTTTACGAACTGCAGCGCTGCGGCGAGTTCGTTTTAATTATATTTATATATATAAACCTTTAAACTTCTTTAAAATGAATTCAACTCCATTTTAATATATATATTCATATATATTTCAAATTCCATTTGAATCTTTACATTTCAAATTCCATAGTTTTGAATCCTGTATTCAAATCCCATTTGAAATCCTTTATTCGAATTCCATTTCAAATCCTTTATTCGAATTCTATTTCAAATCCTCTATTTAATTTCCACCTTAATTCAACTCCTTTTTGAATTTCTATATTTGAAATTCATACTTGAATTTAGATATTCAACTCCATTTTGAATTCCCCTTTGAAATTCAAATATTCAAACCCCATTTGAATTTCTATGTTCAAATCTATTTCCAACTCTATTTGGATTAAAATATTCCAATTTTCTTTCAAACACCATTGAATTCTAAATTCGAATTCATTTACAAATACCATTTGAATTCTAAATTCAAATTCATTAGTTAAACTCCACATTTAATTTTCTTGATTCCCAATACCTTAATTTATTCCTTTGAATTAAATTCCACTTTAAATTCTATAATCAAATCCCTTTTGAATGGTTATATTTGAAAATCATATTTGAAATTAAATATTTAAACTTCATTTAAATTTCTATTTGAAATCTTATATTTAAATCCCATTGGAATTTCTTTATTCAAACCCATTTGAATTCCTTTGAATTCAAATTCCATTTCAAAGCATTTCGATTTCCTATTCTACTTTGAAATCCTATTTTCAAAGTTTATTTCAAATTCTATTTTGAAATTCTATATTCAAACCCCTATTTGAATTTCTTTATTCAATTTCTATTTCAATTCTCTTATTCAAATTCCATTTTGAACTCTCTTATTCAAATGCTGTTTGAATTTCTTATTCAAACTCTATATTTAAAATTCCATTTGAACTTCCCTATTCAAATTTCTATATTTGAATTTCATTCGAATTCTATATCCAAACCTCTATTTGAATTTTCTTTATTTGAATTCCTTCGAATTCAAATTCTATTTTAATTCCTTGAATTCAAAATTCTATTTTTCATTCTAATTTCGTCTATTCAAATTCTATTTGAACTTCTATTTGAATTTCTAATATTCAATCTCCTTTTAAAATTCAAATATTTAACTCCTTTTCTAATTCTACTATTCAAATGTTATACTCAAATTTTATTTGAATTATATATTTAAAAATTCCATCCCAAATCCTATTTGAAATTTCTTTTTTATTTCAAATATTTCAACTCCTTTCTAATATTTAAATTCTATTTAAATTTCTACTTAAAAATTCTATTTCAAGTTCTATTTTGAAATTTCATTTCAAAATTCTATTTCAAAATTCCACTTTGAAATCCTATATTTTAAATTCTACTTGAATTTCAAATTCTTTTTGAGAAAAACAGAATTTCCCTTTCTAAACCTCAAATATCATTCTCATGATATTTTAATAAATTAACAATTGGCCCAGTGATATTTAAGACAATCAAATCACCCAATTTTCAATCATTTGGTTTTTAACACATCATATATGAATATATATGAAATCAAACAAACAACAAACAAACAAATAATATATTTTTGAGGAATCCAGTTGGATTCCTCCAACCTGTTTTCCTGCATCCACAGATGTTAGCACATAAATAATACCCATTCTGCTTCGTGGCAGAATATCGCGGTATAGAAGGTCATCCACTAATCATAGCGTGGGGCGTATAGGGTAATCATCCGCTATGAAACTGCGGGCATCCGCTAATGAGACTGCGGGAATCCAACCGATCAATCAACCCAATATATATATATATAATAGCCTAAATAACTAATATATATATATATAAAACAAGCATAAAACATTCACACAAGCAACAGACAATTATTTTTAATGAAATAAAAATAATTCTAAAGGTGAGTGAGATTTACTCACCAATGATTTTCCATTGTCGAATATCCATTTTATTTCCATATCCTTCTTTCCATGAATCGTCTTCAATCGTCTTAACTGAATTTATCAGGTTCCTACGATTTTATTTCTAATTGTCGATTAAATGACTATTTATTTTAAACTAACTATTTAAAATAAATAAATAATTTATTCTATGCAATTTAGATTATAGTAAAACGTATACCTTACTGCTATCATAATCCACTCGGCCGGTCGACGAACTAAACCCAGAACAGTCCCATAAGAATAGCACCAGCTCAAACGATAATTTTTCACCATGGCATTTTGTCGAACAACTCGCAGTCATTCTCTTTTCCCTTCACTGTATCACCTTATACTCATGGCCTTACTTCCTGCTACCCGCCGTAAACCCACCCAGACACCACGTCGAACTCAAATAAACCCATGTTCACCCCCAAATTCACGCCTGGAACAAGAATCGAACTCCAGTTCTGCATCGCACCCATGAAGCTTCACTGTGAATAACCCATCGCGATAGCACCTCCCTTCCGTTCGCTAACTCCAGTTGCCCCTTCGAAACGCAAACCAAACCGACCTCGACTTCCGCGACATCATCATCGGCGATGCCCTAGTTTGAACTCTAAATCGCGATACTCTAATCAACGCCCTAAATCCAAGCGTCGCACCCCCTTTCAAGCAAGCGTCGCTCCAGAATTGATGTTCGAAGAACTCGAGCCTGGAAAACTCCATCGCGACTCGCGATTGGGACTGCGTCGGCCTCAAATCCTGAACTGGATTTGATTTCTAATATGAAAGAGGAAGTTAGGGGCGATTTTGAATTCGATTATCGGTCCCTGAAAGTTTTGATTTTTAGCTGAGGAGTTCGCCATTTTTATTGCTTGGATTTCTGAGTCTTGTGAATTGATCAGAAGAACTAACTGATAGGAGAAGGATGTTGCGATTTTATAAGCAAAGGGAAAACCATAAGTACATTCTCCATTAACTCTCTGTCTCCTCGATTTTAAAGGTAGGAGACACATATTCCTGATCGAGAAAACTTAGGTCTGCTTGATTTAGAATTTTAGGGTGGCGCTAGTGAAAGTAGGAAGAGGTCAGCTGATGTATTTGATTTTCTTATATAAAATAATTCAAAAAAATATTTTGTGGTTCTTAACTCACACATCCAGAACCACTATTTTACGTAACGATCGACATTTATCTGTTATAACGTTATTCTAAACTCAATGGAATCTGTTCTAAAATTTAACTCGACTGAATAAAATAGATAACAAATTAAATTAACAAGTTAAATTAAATTCGATTTAAAATATAAATCGATCTCAAACCATTAAATTCACCGATAATAAATTATTATTATTTTTTTATCGTTCATGTTCAAACAGAACTGACACTGATCATTTGAATTGTTTTGATTCTGTTTTTAACTTCGATTTCAATTATATTTTGTTCTCGTATTTCGATAATTCACTATAAAAATTCTTTTATATTGTTAATTCAATATTTAAACGATACTAAATATTTAAAATAACTGTTCGAAAAATCCGGGTCGTTACATTCTTCCCCCCTTAAAATAATTTCGTCCCCGAAATTGCTAAGGTAGGAAAAATGGTACAAATCTATTACTTTTCAAAAATTCACTTATGTTGGAACTCAACTCCTAATATTTCAACAAATTAACTCCAACCAAAATTTTTGGTCTTCACACATTTGATTCGAATGATCTACGATCAATCCATTTATATCCAATCTATATTCCAATAAACCTATTCAAATTGATTCTAATCAATTCATTCACTTCGACCCATTTAACTTGTTTAAGTTAAATTTAAATTCCAGAATTCAAATTCCTGGGTTTTTCTTTTCAAATTCTTTTGAAATCCCATAAATATATACATATATTTATTTTCATTTCAAATTCAAAACATTTGAATTTTCAAACCACTTGTTTTCTTTCAAACAAATTTCCCTCAAAAACTTTTTCTAAGGTAGCAATTCATCACTTAGAAACTCGGAAATGAACACTGATGATGTTGCAATCATCATCAGAATAATTTCCCAGCCACTGAAGTGAGTTCAGTGCCTTATTATTTCAAAATCCATGATTTTCTTTCAAATCCTTTTAAAACAAAGCTATATTATTTTAATATACTTTGAAAAATATTTTTCCACTTCCCAGGATTAAAATTCCAAATTCTGGTTTGAATTAAATTCTAATTCATCTCATTTGTATATTTAATTCATATACAAATTCTATTTGGTTATAAATAACCATTCCAATTTTTTTATCTCGTTTGATTATAATCCTAACAATCAACACATCCATATAATAATTTCAGAAAATTATTCCTTTTATATCAAAATAGAAATTTGGGTAAAATTATTTCATTTACCCACTTTAAAACAATATTATGTCGAACAACCCTGTTCAATTGTTTAGAAATTCCTATCGATATCGTGGCGTCCCATGATTCGACCAGAATTCATAAACCACTCAACAGACTAGCCAACACAATATAAAACAACTTTTATATACTTTACAAATACGCTCTCTCGTATATATACTCAACTCATTCTAGGGTAATACTGACCCTATCTCTAATGAGCACATCCCACCAAAGCCTAGGTATTCACTCAACCTAAGCTCTGATACCAACTGAAACGACCCGCAAATCCGTGCTATCTGAGTTGACTAATTACACCACACGTCCAACTCAAATTGCACAGAAATACGACTCATTATTAGAAAGAAGTTAGAGGATGAGAAATAGAAAGAAAGAAATATTAGAATAGAAGAAAACAAAGATCACAAACTCATAGCGGAATGAATAAAATATATTATATAACATAAGCTCCGAAATACAAATCTGTTTTGTACATATATACATACCATCATCAGAGTACACATAACATTTGATCCAGCGGAAGTAACTCTAAATAACTAACGTTGAAGCTTCCTGCTTCAAGCTCCTCCAAGTGTATCTGTAAAAGCCTGAAACACTTGACTGCCCGTACAAATTTGGGCACCCAAGAGTTTAGGGAAAACAAAACAAAATAAACTCTGGGTCAGTCATGGGACTGGTGTGAGTAAACTCCAACCACTTGTTTAACTTTCAAAACTCTTTTCGAAAGAAAAGATAATAGTAAGACCAGCCCACACATAAACACGGACGGTTTTTACCTTACTATAACCCAAAACACTTTGATACGAAAATCTAGTGATATTATAATAATGTCTACATCAAATAAATAACCAAATAGCAGAACGCTTGCATCTCACGCTCCACATATATATTATAAAATCAAAAACCGCATGGCGCTTATTGGAGATTGGATTTCCAACATGACAAGGTATGGAACCACCTTCCGACTGTGTATCTCTAGAGAGGAATACACTGGGTTCAACAAGAACATCTTGTAACCCGACCCACACATGACCGACCACTCATTTCGCTTGAGTGTATCGAATGTATATCACCAACGGTTGGACTCAAACCACCGTTTCCCGAATGGGCAGAATCGATAGATTAAGAAACAAAAGGAATTTCTCTAGATAGGTGATTATACACCCTAATGGGAGCGACCCACATAGCCATGCTGCCTGCCCGATTTTTGTCCTTTCCCGGTTGTTGAGGCCTGAGGCTACGATTACTTACCATTCATTGATAACACAATCACTTTGAATGCCACATTGTCAGATCCGTTAATCATTAGTTGAGTTCGCACAAATATTCTGGATATTATGCTAAGGGATAAATCCGTTGCAACCATATATATTTATACAGACCAACCCATTTGATCATTGGAAATACTCTGTTAGACATTCGTCCATTTACGTTCGTTCTGGGATTGAACGAAACCGAAGGCACTATTTCTATAAATAGAAAAGCCCTTGCACTTTACTCCGTCTTCAATATATATTCAGCATACTTGGTTCGCAACGCTTATGCCGATACGGAGTGGTTCTTCGGATAATAATCCAACCGGTCTCTCCATATTGACAACGATGGTCAAAAACATCGATAGTCTGTGATTTAACTATCGAATAAAAACAAGTGTTCAATCAACATATCAAACAAATCACTGGGCTCTTTAATTAATATTTCATTAATTAATTCTCTTCTCCATTTCCTTATCAATATTTGTTACCCCAAATATTTTCAATAATCAATCTTGGCCCTTTACGCTATTTTTGATTTCGTTTCCTTATCGAATTCTATATATATCGATATATAGATTTTTAATTGTCAAATTTCTTAAAAATATTCTAACTCCTTAAATTCCCGGAAAAATTCGCCATAACCTCCCCTGTATCGGGAGCATCGGGAAATTTCAAATAGCTTCCCGGTATCTTCCTCAATCAAAAGAAAAAGGAAAAAGCCAAGCGGCCTGCCGATACAGCGCATAAAATCTCATATATGAATTAAACATGTAACTTTTGTCGAGCACATAAATTTAAATCTTCATATACTTCATCCCATATCTGTTTAACACCTGTTCACCTGTTTCCAATTCAATTCAACTCAATCCATTCGTTTGAATTCAATTTTGAATCGTTTGAATTCAGTTTCGCTCAATTATTCTTTAATTAGCCTTTTTGCCTATTTCACTTCTTTGTTGAACATAACATGTTCAAACAAAATGTTTAACTCGTTCATAACCAAATTGAATTTCAATTCTAGTTTTCTTTTCCATTTCGAATATAAATTTCAAATCGCATTTTCTTATTTAAAGCTCAATATCCATTCAAAATCTCATTTAACTAATTTCCGTTCCAATTAGTTTATTCTATTCAATAATCAAAAATCTGATTTCTGTTTCAAAAATCAATTCATTACTCCACCTGAGTTCACATATATTCTATAACTCAAATCTGAGATTTTCTAAATAGAAATGCGGATTTTATTTGCTTAAAATCCTTTTATAAATGAAATAAACCGTTATGGTTTTTAAATAGTTCTGGCGCTGTTTTTCTGAAAAATTAATTTTGACATAACTCAAAATCTATATGACGAAATTCATATTTTTCTCTTCCATTAGAAAACTATTATCAAACCGGTCCTGACGTTTCTTGTTTCGAAGAATTCCGGCTTCAATTGCGCTCTGTATACTCAATTGAAGTTCGAATCGCTATTTTACGAACTGCAGCGCTGCGGCGAGTTCGTTTTAATTATATTTATATATATAAACCTTTAAACTTCTTTAAAATGAATTCAACTCCATTTTAATATATATATTCATATATATTTCAAATTCCATTTGAATCTTTACATTTCAAATTCCATAGTTTTAAATCCTGTATTCAAATCCCATTTGAAATCCTTTATTCGAATTCCATTTCAAATCCTTTATTCGAATTCTTTTTCAAATCCTCTATTTAATTTCCACCTTAATTCAACTCCTTTTTGAATTTCTATATTTGAAATTCATACTTGAATTTAGATATTCAACTCCATTTTGAATTCCCCTTTGAAATTCAAATATTCAAACCCCATTTGAATTTCTATGTTCAAATCTATTTCCAACTCTATTTGGATTAAAATATTCCAATTTTCTTTCAAACACCATTGAATTCTAAATTCGAATTCATTTACAAATACCATTTGAATTCTAAATTCAAATTCATTAGTTAAACTCCACATTTAATTTTCTTGAATCCCAATACCTTAATTTATTCCTTTGAATTAAATTCCACTTTAAATTCTATAATCAAATCCCTTTTGAATGGTTATATTTGAAAATCATATTTGAAATTAAATATTTAAACTTCATTTAAATTTCTATTTGAAATCTTATATTTAAATCCCATTGGAATTTCTTTATTCAAACCCATTTGAATTCCTTTGAATTCAAATTCCATTTCAAAGCATTTGGATTTCCTATTCTACTTTGAAATCCTATTTTCAAAGTTTATTTCAAATTCTATTTTGAAATTCTATATTCAAATCCCTATTTGAATTTCTTTATTCAATTTCTATTTCAATTCTCTTATTCAAATTCCATTTTGAACTCTCTTATTCAAATGCTGTTTGAATTTCTTATTCAAACTCTATATTTAAAATTCCATTTGAACTTCCCTATTCAAATTTCTATATTTGAATTTCATTCGAATTCTATATCCAAACCTCTATTTGAATTCCTTCGAATTCAAATTCTATTTTAATTCCTTGAATTCAAAATTCTATTTTTCATTCTAATTTCGTCTATTCAAATTCTATTTGAACTTCTATTTGAATTTCTAATATTCAATCTCCTTTTAAAATTCAAATATTTAACTCCTTTTCTAATTCTACTATTCAAATGTTATACTCAAATTTTATTTGAATTATATATTTAAAAATTCCATCCCAAATCCTATTTGAAATTTCTTTTGTATTTCAAATATTTCAACTCCTTTCTAATATTTAAATTCTATTTAAATTTCTACTTAAAAATTCTATTTCAAGTTCTATTTTGAAATTTCATTTCAAAATTCTATTTCAAAATTCCACTTTGAAATCCTATATTTTAAATTCTACTTGAATTTCAAATTCTTTTTGAGAAAAACAGAATTTCCCTTTCTAAACCTCAAATATCATTCTCATGATATTTTAATAAATTAACAATTGGCCCAGTGATATTTAAGACAATCAAATCACCCAATTTTCAATCATTTGGTTTTTAACACATCATATATGAATATATATGAAATCAAACAAACAACAAACAAACAAATAATATATTTTTGAGGAATCCAGTTGGATTCCTCCAACCTGTTTTCCTGCATCCACAGATGTTAGCACATAAATAATACCCATTCTGCTTCGTGGCAGAATATCGCGGTATAGAAGGTCATCCACTAATCATAGCGTGGGGCGTATAGGGTAATCATCCGCTATGAAACTGCGGGCATCCGCTAATGAGACTGCGGGAATCCAACCAATCAGTCAACCCAATATATATATAATAGCCTAAATAACTAATATATATATAAAACAAGCATAAAACATTCACACAAGCAACAGACAATTATTTTTAATGAAATAAAAATAATTCTAAAGGTGAGTGAGATTTACTCACCAATGATTTTCCATTGTCGAATATCCATTTTATTTCCATATCCTGCTTTCCATGAATCGTCTTCAATCGTCTTAACTGAATTTATCAGGTTCCTACGATTTTATTTCTAATTGTCGATTAAATGACTATTTATTTTAAACTAACTATTTAAAATAAATAAATAATTTATTCTATGCAATTTAGATTATAGTAAAACGTATACCTTACTGCTATCATAATCCACTCGGCCGGTCGACGAACTAAACCCAGAACAGTCCCATAAGAATAGCACCAGCTCAAACGATAATTTTTCACCTTGGCATTTTGTCGAACAACTCGCAGTCATTCTCTTTTCCCTTCACTGTATCACCTTATACTCATGGCCTTACTTCCTGCTACCCGCCGTAAACCCACCCAGACACCACGTCGAACTCAAATAAACCCATGTTCACCCCCAAATTCACGCCTGGAACAAGAATCGAACTCCAGTTCTGCATCGCACCCATGAAGCTTCACTGCGAATAACCCATCGCGATAGCACCTCCCTTCCGTTACTAACTCCAGTTGCCCCTTCTAAACGCAAACCAAACCGACCTCGACTTCCGCGACATCATCATCGGCGATGCCCTAGTTTGAACTCTAAATCGCGATACTCCAATCAACGCCCTAAATCCAAGCGTCGCACCCCCTTTCAAGCAAGCGTCGCTCCAGAATTGATGTTCGAAGAACTCGAGCCTGGAAAACTCCATCGCGACTCGCGATTGGGACTGCGTCGGCCTCAAATCCTGAACTGGATTTGATTTCTAATATGAAAGAGGAAGTTAGGGGCGATTTTGAATTCGATTATCGGTCCCTGAAAGTTTTGATTTTTAGCTGAGGAGTTCGCCATTTTTATTGCTTGGATTTCTGAGTCTTGTGAATTGATCAGAAGAACTAACTGATAGGAGAAGGATGTTGCGATTTTATAAGCAAAGGGAAAACCATAAGTACGTTCGCCATTAACTCTCTGTCTCCTCGATTTTAAAGGTAGGAGACACATATTCCTGCTCGAGAAAACTTAGGTCTGCTTGATTTAGAATTTTAGGGTGGCGCTAGTGAAAGTAGGAAGAGGTCAGCTGATGTATTTGATTTTCTTATATAAAATAATTCAAAAAAATATTTTGTGGTTCTTAACTCACACATCCAGAACCACTATTTTACGTAACGATCGACATTTATCTGTTATAACGTTATTCTAAACTCAATGGAATCTGTTCTAAAATTTAACTCGACTGAATAAAATAGATAACAAATTAAATTAACAAGTTAAATTAAATTCGATTTAAAATATAAATCGATCTCAAACCATTAAATTCACCGATAATAAATTATTATTATTATTTTATCGTTCATGTTCAAACAGAACTGACACTGATCATTTGAATTGTTTTGATTCTGTTTTTAACTTCGATTTCAATTATATTTTGTTCTCGTATTTCGATAATTCACTATAAAAATTCTTTTATATTGTTAATTCAATATTTAAACGATACTAAATATTTAAAATAACTGTTCGAAAAATCCGGGTCGTTACAACCTCTTTCCTGCTATAGATAGTTTATATGCTTTAATTCTGCATAGCTAAATACTGAACTGATCAATAAACAAATGTAATAATAGTTTAGTATCGTAATCGGTAAATTTACCAATTCCTCGTAGTTATGCTGGAATGACTTGGGTCCGCCACGACGAGTTACCAGGTTCTTGCTTCTATTTGCTAAGTTCCTCTCTAACTCTACCTGCAAATTTACATTGAATAATATGTTTAATAATCACAAATAATTAATGAGATATCGATAGACTTATCTTGAACTCGTCATTGTTCCACCAGTTAACCCATTTATCCCATATAGTCGCGCCTATAAAGTTCAGATTCTTTCCCGATTTCTCAAGCCCTGACATTATCTCCCTGTAATTCTTAGCAACTTTTGAATTCCAGTGGCGATGAACTAGGGCAACGTCAACCTCCAGCGGATCTACTGCCCGCCCCCTGTACAATGAGAAAATATTACTATATGTTCATTTGTAATTAACCATATTATAAAACGATATAAACTCACAAAAAATCTTGCAAGATGGCCTCCCTGATGGGGTCACGGACCGTGGTCCACTTGGGCCAAAAATCTGACGTCCTACTCATATATGCTTGCTCAGAAATGCCGAAAACCAATCCCGAAGGCTCCAACTTGAATCCCTTGTGTTAATTATAAAACAGAACCTTAGATAATTATATATATATATATATATATATATATATATCATGTACAAAATATTTATACTGCTAATTTTGATATTTGCGCTCTATTAGCCTTAGACTGCAAATATACGACTGGATGAGCTTGTGACTCACCTCTCCTCTCACCGCCCAAGAGGGAAGATCTACGATGTCAAGAATCAGACATAATACCTGTCGCATACATATATATCATCTTATTATGTTATGACATGTATAATTCATAGTAACTACGATATGATGAACCATTGAAAATTGTAATACGTCCTATGTATCATGTTGTGTGCGTGAGTTTACACTTATTTGTGACTGAGCGTTTTAAACCGATATTAATGAGAAAAATGTAACGTGGATAATTGCAAAATTTACTGGATATTACTCTGTCCTCACCTTTTTCTGATTCAGACTCGGTCTCTTGTTCTATATCATTTTCCTCTACACTCTTAGATGCTTCGACCAATACATTTGCCTCATCATTTAAATGTCAAAATTCAATTTGATCATTTGTAATTGTTATTTCAACATTTTCCTCGATATCTTCTTGATAAGCTTGTTCGTTTGGAAGATTATTTCCATAGAATGTAAATCATGCCTTGGCTTTAAAAGCTACAAACCGATCTAATTTATCTCTTTTTAGAGATGGATAAAGGGTGTAATAAACTTGAAGGGCATGTTCGGTTAGTACAAAAGGGTCGTACTGTTGATAACGTGAGGTATGTTTTATTTATATAAGATTATAATTCGATTCCTCTTCGACATTAGCACCGTCTTTATCAATTTCAACAGTAGGGAACATTGATTTTGCTGCATCTTCAACCATATGCTTTATGGCATTCATCTTACTAACTTCATCACCAATGACCTCCACTAACTGTTCTTGATTAAAGGCTATAATTTCTCCATAATGATCCCATACCAAATAATTAAGTACGAAACCATATTGGCGCAAATGAACCCTAATCATTTTCGGTATTAAATGCTTCAACAAGTTGCACCTTCTATATGGGCAACGCATTTCTATATCGTTTCCAATATTACTTAAAGCAAATTTGATAAACACATGTACCCCATTGATAAAATGTTCACTTATTGAGCCTCCCATTTTCCTTCGTTGATACATCCAACTCCGATCAATAAAATAATTAACTATTTTTCCTACTTTAAAACCTATGTAAATAGTAAAAAATTATTAATCATTCGTCTTATATTTTGTTTATATTTTATTCTTCTAGTAAATATATACTAAATTATATGTGATTTTTCCAAACATGATTTTAAATAAACGATTAATGGTTCATTGACATATTTGTTCCTACCATGATGCTCGGTCATTCTACTTCCCATTACAAACACAATAGTAATTACATTTCTTAAATCATATCATTTTAAACGATTTCCCAAAGTTTCAGTAGCTCTCTCCTCGTGTTCCTCGTATCGTACACCAATTTGTGTACACAAGGAACAAAAAGGAAGTCCCATCATAATTTTTGTGAACCATTCCAACAATGTAGGTTGTACCTCCAAAGATGCCAACAACATGGGGGAATAGTCCATAAAGCGTCTAAATTCAAAAGCAGATATATACTCCAAGCTCTCCATTTTACAAACAGAGGACTCAAAGATGCCATCTTCCTACTCAAGACACCTGCAACTACATTCCCCTTGCTAGGGGTGTATTATATCTCAAAATCGTATGATGCAAAGAACTCCATCCAACTCTATTGTCTCAGATTCAGATCCTCTCCGAGAATAACTAATTCAAAGACTTATATCTGTATAAAGCTCGAATTTCTCTCCAAGAAGGTAATGCCTCCATGACTTAAATGCAAAAACTATCGCAGCCAATTCCAAATCATGGATAGGGTGATTCTTCTCATGAACCCTCAACTGCCTGCTCTCATATCATACAACCCCACCATCCTGCATTAATACCACACCCAAGTGAGTCCTTCAAGCATCGGTGTATAATCTAAATGTCTTAGAACCATCAGGATATGTCAACAATAGTGCATTGGTAAGAAACTTCTTGAGTCTTGTGAAGGAGTCCTCACAATCCATACCTTGCACAAATACCGAATTCTTATTGGTAAGAGAGGTAAGCGGTGTTGAAATCCATGCAAAATCCTTGATAAACATTCTATAATACCCCATCAAACCTAAAAATCTCCTCAGCTCTATCGCGTTCTTAAGGGCCTTCCAATCATGTACTGCCATTACCTTAGCAGGATCTATAGTTAACCCATCTCAAGAAACCATGTACCCAGAGAAAGGCACTTCCTCTCATGAGAAATGGTACTTCGAAAATTTCGCCTTAAGCTGATGCATTCGGAGAGTATGGAAAACCTCTCCCAAACGTGAGGAAAGCTCATCCTCGCTCCTTGAGAATACCAAGATATCATCCATAAAAACAACCATAAACTTATTGAGAACATCTCTGAATTCCATGCTCATCAAATCCATAAAACAGGAAGGGGCCTTGGTTTTCCTAAACGACATAACCAACCATTTGAAAAATCTATCAGGTGTCCGAAAATTCTCCTTATCGATACTACCCTCCACCCTGAGTTAATGGAAACCAATGGCTAAATCAAACCGAGAGAACATAGACATGCCGACCAACTGGTAGAACAAATCATCAATCCAAAAGTGTGGGCAGTGGTTCTTCTTCATAAGCTTGTTTAACTCCCTATATTCCACACAAAGTCGACGGAAACTGCTTAAATTTGTAGAAAGATGACTAGTGCTCCCGCCTCGGAGATAATCTTCCTAATGAATCGCTTTTCCAATAGTGTCCCCACATGCTTGCTCAGCTCTCTTCATTACCTAGGAGCCATGTGTCATACGGGAAATGCTACGGGATTCACATTCTCACTAAGATAAATCCGAAAATCAATCTCTCGCCTTGGAGACAGTCCTCTCAACTCCTTAAACACAATCGAAAACTCATGCACTATGGGTACAGAATCAATATCGTCATAGATGAATCTTGGGAATAAAGAAAACTCAATATGATAGACCCCCGTGGATCGCAAGGAATCTCGAGGGTTCGACCACTTCATGTTACTAGTCGAATATCCGTCCTCTCGCATTCCAAGATATCCTCATACATGGCTAACCAATCCATCCCTAAGATCATCCCGTACCCCAAGAATCCCTGTATGTATCCCAGTATGTATGCAACACAATCAAACTCAACTCCTAATATCAAAACTTTCAAACCCTACAAATCATAGATAAATGTGCAGAACCGCCAAGAAACTATAGGACTGGTGACTAAAGAAATGACCAAGTGCAAACAATCGACTAAAGTGCCAGAGACAAAAGAATGATATGCTCCTGGATCAAAGAGGGTACGAATAGGAAAGTTGAAAATAGAAATCAAGTCTTCCATCATGACTTTCCGATCTCTATCTAGTCCGCCACCGGACGGAGCGACATCTAAGACTTGGAGGTGAGCCACTGATGCACTATCCCCTGCCTTATATTATAAGGGCATGCACTACTAAAATATTTGGATTATCCACAATTATATCACTTTCATTTCATCGCAGTCTTCCTATAGTCCTTGATGTAGTGACCCATCAACCCACATTCATAATACTTGATATCCTTCTTGATTTCCCTTTTTTGAGGTCCTCCCATATTCTTCTTTTTTCCTTTCTTTTCTTTTCTTTCCACTATTTATTCTTTAAGCTCGCAGAATTGGAAACTTCCTCTTTACCATCTTGAACCTCTTCCTTTGCGTCCTCATGCATGAGAGCCATGTCCACTAATGAATCGAATGTCGCTTCGATCGGTATAAGTGTCATCACCAACCTTTGAAGAGGTTTGTTAAGTCCTCTCGCAAACCTGATGGACTTCTTATGAGCTGTATTGACTAGATCAATCCCAAAACCTTGATAGCTCATTGACGTAATTAATATATTCATTTACTGTAAGATCTCTTTGCTTCAATCCAAATAAATCACACTAGCTGCATCCCTTCCTCATCTTGTAACAAGAGTCTTCCCTCAAATTGATCTCTGAATCTGACCTAGTCAATATCTTTGTCCTCCACTTCGAATATCTCCCACCAATAAGATGCCTCCTCTTTTAGTTATCAAGTGGCTTGCTGGACTCTCTAACAATCCCCGAGCTCCAACAATCCAAAAATATGCTCCATGTTCCTCAACCAAGTACGAGCCTCTACAAAAGTCCCCATGCCCGAGAAAGTCCTACCATCAAGATTCGATAAATCCTTACAAAGATTAGAGAAGTGGACAGCTACTGGTGGATTAGGAGGAACCATAGAAGCAGATGTTGGATCTTGTGCATGATCTTGCTCTTTGGTTGGTGCCATAGCCTCAAAATATCTATGAAACCAATATGAAACATGGAAGCCCTCAGGAAAATTCCAGGCCTCTGACATACTGCACAACAAAAAAGATAGAGATTTAAGATTTATAAGGAATCAAAGAAGTATTTGATTTGAGGGGATAAACTTTTATTTTCAAAAATCACTTTCGTTTTGAAAATCTAATTTATTTTGAAAAATGTTTTCTTTTAAAAACAAATTTTAGGAATCATGTAACCTTAGGCATTGATACTAAGTGAAACACCCTACACCCCTTAACATTTCCTAAAGTAAGGTCGTGCTAAGAAATGTGAAGATTATAGGTATAAAGACGTACATAATAGAGACTAAGATTCATAAGACATAAAAATACAAATGTAGTATAAGCATTTTAAAAACTAAAAGATAACATTTATTTCAAAAACCACAAGTTATTTCAGTTCCAAACCACATGTTTCATAAAAACTATATCTCAGTCACAAATCATAGTACAATATGAATATCCCACGAAATAGCCATCATTACAACCAACATCGTGAAATAAGATAAAACAAAAACGTTAATACATCTGTAGAAAAATAGAATCTAATAACAATCCTCTAAAAGAATCAGAACTAAACACCTCTACCTGTGAGCTTGGAGGAGAAGAAAAAGAAAGAAAGAGGAGTGGGTCAGGCATAAATCATGGTGAGTGTTGTAATTGCTAGCATGATTGAGTAATAAAGGAAAAAAAAGACTTAATACTAGCTCTAGTGTCAGATAGGGTAAGTATCTTGCACAACTATAAAAGATGAACATAATTAATATTGTACAAAGAAATATACTTGAACTGTACGAGTATAGATTTATTCAATTGTTTGCACTTTCTAGATTACTAAACATACAAACAAGATTATGATATATTCCTAATACTATCCATCGATTGGCTGCTAATCTACCATCTTACATGGCAACTCGTATAATTATGGGTCACGGGTTTTAACAGACCCGACAAATCGGTAAAAACATAACATAACTGTAGTAGTGACTTATTTTCCTTCATCGACACACATGCACACACATTGCACCACCGAAACACACCTATACACAACCATGTCTCTGTTGACTCCTGATTTACCCTAATCAGCATAAACGTGCCCAATTTCCACCACTATTTTTGTGAGACCATCGGTGATAAATCTGATAGGGAATTTTGCTGGTACGGGTCCAAGCATACAAGTATCTAATTTGTGCCTCATCCCGTTTCCCCCTTGATTCGAACCTCAACCTTTGTCCAGTTATTTTCCTTAATCATCCCCCATGTTGCGGGAAGGAACCACAACAAAAACATGCTTATCAAGTTAGGTCGCTTATTTTTCCAAATCGGACTATTGCTACTGGAACAGACAATAACCAATACATATATATTAAACTTAACATCGGTTTTAAGTTCTTGTCAATAATAAGCATTTCCATGGTTCCATTCAACTATAACTTTCGTGTTATAATTATATTTGCAGTCAAGTCAAATCTATCCATTGTGATTTCTATGTATGTCTATACAAATTATCATAATATTACTTTACAAATATGTTTAGTCCTTTTCAATTACAACCCATGTCATAATTTAATAACAAATCTACTTTAATCTTCCTATTTCGGTCCAATCCCTTAATAATTACAGATTTATATTTTATGCACAATCCCATAAGTTTAACCCATATTTGCATAATTATTCTTTAATTCTATTATTTCAACATGCAAAATAAAAAGGATTACATCAGTCGTCTAAATACTAACACTTATAGATCTAGGGATGTTTTAGGCATAAGTCACAAATATGTATAAAAATTATAAAATAACTAATTGACGTAGAAAGAGGGAAGAAGATTGAGAGAATATCTTACAGTACTAAATAAAATATAACTATAAGAAAAATACAATTTTTTTAGAAAATAACTTACAGAAAATGCCAACTTATAAAAAAACTAACAAAAACTATAAGAAAACTATAAGAAAAGCTATAGAAAACTCTACAGTAATTAGATTCCTTATTTTCCAAAATTACCAAAAATCTAAAATAATCACAAACTCACCTGTAGTCCAAAGCATTCCTTTGTGCCCTTTGTAGACCCCTGCTCCAAAAGGGAATAAATTTATGTAATTTTTACTATTATAAACCTTTTCCCCTTAAATTTTTAGGTTATGTTCGTCTCTAAAAAAAGGACTAAGCCCTAGCAGAAAAGTGATTATGTAGTGAAGAATGAGTTAGCTCTGGAGGTCTATTTATAGGTTAGGCTAAGGATCTTAAGTTATTGGATTTCTAGATTAATCCTAGGCCAATCATGTCACGAAACCAATAGAAACTTACCACATCAGCTAAATTGAAATTTTAAACCAATAAAATTAAGCCACACCAGCTCAAAAATTAGAAAATACATCTCGGCCATTCTCGCACCCACCTGGGTCCGACTTGCTCCCAAATGTTTGATTGGGTCGACCCACCCCTTGCCTGGGTCAACCCGTGGATCGACCCAAGTACCGACCCACACCGGGTATAATATTTATTCCCGTGTTTTCCCTAATTTTCATTTTGCCATAACTTCTTCATCCTGGCTTTGTTTCTCGCCAAACAAATATGTAAATTGACCAGATTATAGCCACGAACCCAATGGTGCAAGTACCGCTGTCAAATTCTAACAATTTTACAACTTATTATTTTATTAATTAATTTGTTGATTAATTATCGTATTTTAAAAATTCGGGTTGTTACAAAGTACCTCTTAATGTTAAAAATATTTTTAATCCCATTTAATTCTTTTTATCCTAATGTTTTTTAAATTAAAATTTTGAATCCATCTGAATTTGAAAACTCTAAATATCAATAAATATTTTGGTTACACTCTGGTTGAAAAGCTATATATATTATACGAAAGTTAGTTAGATAATTTCCACGAACGTAATGATATAACTTTAGTGGTGAATTTCTGAATTTTACAAAATTTCAAATTTAGCCATATAATAAATAACTAGTTTCTTATTGAACTCCACATAGCATTACAATTTCAATTTTTTAATAAGGCTCTCATTAGTCTTTTATTTTTGCCCAAAACATAGGACGAAATATAGAAGTCCTTCGAATTCACTAGAGAGTGTTGGGAATTATCTATCTTAAGATCTTGACATTAATTTTCCTAAACAAATCATATCCTCATAAATGATGGATGACTTTTTACCAGTTATATTATATTTGACTCCTAACCCATGATCCCTCACCCTGATCTCATTCCGACCTTGCACTTGCTCAACAAATCAAAAGAGATTATTAACTTGTGTATACCATATCATAATGACCTAAGTTTAGTATATATATCTTAGGTTTTCTCCACAAATACATATAATTTTCTTATCACATCTATTCCATATATCAATAATATTATATATAACATTCTTACCTTGAGTTTTCTCAGCAACTAAAGAGTATGCAAGTAATTTATTAATATGTATATGTGTTTATATATATATATATGTGTGTGTGTGTGTGTGTGTGTGTGTGTGAGAGAGAGAGAGAGAGGAGGAGTACTGCCAATTCATAATATTTGGTGTATTACATTGAGTGATATCGACTTATAGAATTATGTATACCGAATATCTTCGTGATTCAAATGATGGACATATCTAAAATCACATTATACTTCTGTATGCATGTGTGTGTATATATATATCTATTGGCAAGGCCTACCAGTTTTTATAATGGGTTGTCCACTTTATATTACAACAATTAATAAAAACATGAGTACAAGGTTAGACAAATTGCCTAACAACTAGATTCTGGGTTGAAGTGCCAGAACATTGTAAAAGTACTAAAAATAGAGAATAAGAGCTTACCAAAAGTACCAAGACTACTATGTGTCATGACTAGCCTTCTTCAACGGAAGAAGGTCCTCTAGCTTCATCCGTAGATGGAGTCCCGGTGACATGGAGGAAATCATAGAATAAAGAGACAAGGGACAAAACACATCCAATGGAATCTAGACCATACACATATTTTATATCATACAATGGATTGGCTATCAATAAAGAAATTCTCGAACCATACTCACCAAAGAAAAAAGAAATATCTAACCGTCGACAGCTTGGTATATGAGTCGATCTTGACTTTCTAATCCAATATATATTGAACTAAGCTTGAAAGTGTCGAGAATACCTGATATCAATTTTCACATGATGCCATGAGTCATCGAAAGGGTCCCAAACAATGGGAGGTAGCATTGGAGGCACAGAAATCGTAAGTGGCACAATAGTGGATGTAACTAAACGATCATCATCAAGATCAACTGATGATGAAATCTTCTTTGGAGTAACTATCTGAAAAACAGAGTCATCATAAGATACAGTGGGTGTAACAGTGACAATGGGCAAAGTAGGAGGCGTAGGAGGAATCTTTGGTACCTACATTCTAAGAGATGGACGTAACAGAGGAAGCTTAATCGGAATGGGTGCGTTACTTGCAACTTTGTAGGCATCAGCAATGTGACCAAAAGAGTGGTATGTAAGACATATATATATCAGGCTTCCAGTTGGATGTAACATCATATATATATATATATATATATATATATATATATCAGGCTTCCAGTTGGATGTAACATCAACGTAACAAACATGACCATCAAGGCAAACCTTGATCTGATGAGGGAGCAGCTGGCCTGGTAAGATTTTCATCAAGGCACACACATAAACATAACATATAATGTTCACAATGATAGTAACAAAACACCTAAATTTACCAATATGACTAGCCAACCAATTAATCCTAACTAAAGTCTGAAGAACCATATGAATATGAGTGAGGTTAGCCCAAACTAGAATATACAGAATTTGTTCTCTAGCTCGATCAACTGACGGGTTTCAAAAGGTGGCAATAGACGATTTACCATCAATACTAGAGGAATCCAGTTATAACACGTCTTCTCTCATCCGACGATGAGAATTTAAAATAGAACATACCATCAACAAAAAAACACTTGCAGGCCCCCTTTAAGATTCCATCTACTACGGTAATGTCCACTCAAATCTAAGTAACATGCTTCAGAATAAAGGAAAAACCCTACTAAGAAGTCCTTCCATCGAGTTATACCTTCTTGGACATCATCATCCAAAGGTGTGTCAATGTAGGATTCATCGATGTAACACCCCACATTCTTTAATGTCACCCATATGAGGATTTCATTAAGAAAGTATGAAGCATTATAGGTATAGTGACATAAAACATCGCAGAGACTAAGATTTTACATGACATAAAATTATAAATTTACAGCGAAAGACGAACTTTCACTTTTAAATACAAACCATCTTTGATTTAGTTAACCAAATAGTTACAAGGTGTCATGTCTCAAAATCTCAGTCAAAAACAATATCAGAGTAAAATAATATTATCCTCAAATAGTCAAAAAGGTACAACCTAACCTTGGACAGAGAATAGGAAGTGATCCAACTTTTGCGAAAATCCATCATGACAAAATCAACAAAGAAATCTGAACTATATACTTTCTCCCTGTAAGCCTAGAGGAAATAAAAGATAAAGGAAGAAAGGAAATGGGTCAGACATAAATCCAAGTGAGCTGCTATGATTACAAGCTCAACTAGTAAGTCAAGTAAAACAGATAATAGTGGTTTTAGTGTCATAAAAGGGTAAGTATATATACATATCTGATGGTGAATAATAACTGATAATAAGGATAGTTTATTCTTATGAAAAAGACAATGATAATAATAATAATCAGATCAAGCAGATTGATTGTTTTGTACTTCCATAGATTCAGATGGAAACAAGTAATTAGGAAGGAATTTGCTAATGCTACCCTTTGATCGACTCCCTAAAAAGACACAGATGACTTGTGCCAGCTATGACATTCGGGAATATCGGTCCCGAACCCATCAACTAGAAAGACACAACCTTATTCGCTGGTGTTAGAGCGTCTTATCTTCCACAGTTGGAACAATACACGCTCATGTTTCCACTAGAACGCTCACATACCCACCTCCAGAATTTGAACAATCAAGCATTAGTAAAGCGCGTTTTAGTCTCTGACTAGTGTGTGGCTCGTGTGATAACAGGAGGGTACTGATTGATATGGGTTCTAGACAGATACACAAACTGGAGATTGACACAAGCCACCCCTAGGCTTGGCCCCCAAGTTAACTAGGATTTTAAGAGTCCCCACATATTTTACCAGAATGGACATCTTAGCTTATTAACTAGATAGGTTTAACTTAGCAGGTTCAAGTTCATTAAAAAGATTAATATAACCTATGTTATATTCCTTGGTTGCAAGTAACATTTCTTATTAAATGTAATTCATTACACAACCCTTTCCCCAAGTTAGACAGATCCCTGCTTAGATGTTTTACAGATACAGATTACAAGTTATTTAATGTTTAATTATGTATATCTTATTCCGATTCTTATGTGTAATACATATTTACTTAATGTATAATTAAGTACCTCTTACCCCAATTCCCATGTTTTCCATTTGTATGTTAATGTCCAGTTAAGTACCATTAATTCCAGTTAACATGTTTTCCATTATAGATTACTTAATGTCATATTAAGTACAATTAACATGTTTTTCGAATTAACATCAAATTAACATGTTTTCTAAGTAACTGTCAAATTAACATGTTTTCTAAGTAACTGTCAAATTAACATGTTTTCTAAGTAACTGTCAAATTAACATGTTTTCCAAATTACTGTCAAACTAACATGTTTTTCAAATAACTGGCAAATTAACAAGTTATCCAAATTACTGTCAAGTGAGCTTATTTTTGATTTTTATTGTCAAATGAACCTAAATGACAAATTAATATATCAAATGAACATTAATGTCAAACTAACATGTTTTACAAATTATTGTCAAGTTAGCATGTTTTCCAAATCAATGCCAAGTTAACATGTTTACAAATTAATGTCAAATAACATGTTTTACAAATCAATGCCAAATCAACATGTTTAAAAAAATTCTTTTAGAATTTATTCCATTTAGAACCCATATTTTACCAATTCTTAATATGCCTAAAATCTTCTTATTAATATTATATCAGATTATTCCAATTTTATGCAATTTAACGGTAAAGGCCTAGGCTCTCGTTGGCATAGTCTCAACGAAAACAAAGGAAAAAGGAGAAATGGATCTAAGCTTAGAAATGAACATAATGAATAATTAGGCATTACAAGACTGTAAATAAAACAATGACAGAGGAAGGGATAAGGAAGAAGAATGTACATATAAACAAATAATAACTGAAAAAGGAACAGGTAATTGACAGTAATTAAAATGAATAAGAACTTGTAAAAGTCGAACTTATATACACTTTAACTTTCAGTTCCAATATATTTTACTGTTAAAAATCCTTTTTATTTAGAATACTAATCATTGCAACAACTATTGTATCTATTTTAACATAAAATTAGAAGAAATCTTCTAATCACAATAATGCTTACATAAAATTGTTGTAAATCCAGAAAAATATTCTTTGAAAAATAAGTAGAAGCAGAATACCCTTTCACATCTATAATTTTAGCACCTAGACTTTTCCCCAACTTTTTTTTCAAAACATTATACAGCGGAGGCTAAGAATATGAAGAAGAATAGGTGTGTGGGAAAGAGTGAGGACTGGTTGTCTATTTACAATAGAGCTATTTTTCCAGGTCATTAGGTTTTTAATCTAAGCCATATAAGACACATCAGTAATACATCAGAAAGAATTATCTAGAAACAGGTTCGAAGCTGGGTCGACCACCTTAGATATGGGTCAACCCATGTATCGACCAAGTTAAGGGATGGTCTCCCATTTACCGTTGCTTTATTAATTAAATCCTCCAATTTAATTTCAAACTTTGATTGATCATAACTTGTTCATTTCTGGTCTAATTTATGTAAACTAAAAGTCTATCTAAATCATAATTTCATAATGGAGGCATAGGTGAAATCTATTTTGCTCAGTTATCAATAATTTTTGGATTAATATTTATTTTATCAGTTTATTCCTCGATTAATTTATTTATTGTTTGTAAAAAAAAATGGGTTGTTACATTCTCCTCTCCTTAATGGATTTTGTCCCTGAAATCTCCAAGGTTAGAAGAATGTTACAAATGATAACACCCATCTATTTAACCATCCTCCATTGGTATCCATTGTCCTTAGAATTTCTAATACTTTGTATGAACGTATGCAAAGGTATCGTGTATATCTCCCTAAGATAATATGAAAATCAGGAGGTCTAGTGATTCAGTTGACCTCCTTAATGCAATTATGTTTGTGCCATGTATCCAGTATGTATCCAATACATCGGGGAGAAACTCTCAAGTGAACTAATCCCAAAATCTTACCTTAATTCTACAAGTAAAGTCACACTTTCCCTCCTTTCCATTTCTAGCCTTTACTTTACCCATCTTTTGTTGCTTGGCTCATTCCACTTATATTGTCCAACTTCATAAAGACTTACCTACTACCCCACTTTATATATATATAATTTTCCAAAACCTTCTTTTATAAATATTAATGATACAAAATTTTAATCGCCAAAATTTTCTTTTTGAAATATATACATATAAAGTTACTTTTATGAAATTTCCAAAATACATTTCAAAAATTTCTGTTTCTTGAAACTTTACACATATGGGGTTTTGACTCAAAGTGGTTCCTCAAATTTTCATAAAACACCTCCTTATTACACTCTTTTCTAGGAATAAAATTATTTCAAAATACAACTGAAGTTCAATTACTTCCTTAAAATACATGCGGATGGCTCCAACATAATAGTCACACCATTCTTTTGAAAAAATTGGGTTTATGGAGTAAAATATTCCAATCCAGCTAATCCATCGTAGATCAATACTCGGGTTCGAGTACCTCTAATAAAACCTACTTTCTTTCCAATATATGAGACAAGTTATTGTACAGATAGCTTCCAACCCATCCATTGCTAGTATATTCTCGTAGCTAGGAAAGATTTCAGTTAAAACCATGAAATTAAATTCTTACTTACACCATGTGCTTTATCCAAAATGCTACAAGTTTAGCATCATCACAAATACAGATCTGAAAACAAATCTCTTCTCCTAGATATAATCCTTCAGTCGCTTATTATATTCGAGATATATAACACTAAGAGAACAAAATCGATATTTCCTAGAGATACACTAAGGAAAATAGGAATATCAACATGACTGACCCTTCAGGTCTCAAGAAGTCCTAAAAATTAGTTCATCGCACGACTTTGCTCAACCATCTCCTTGTTGCAGTCAAAATAGACCCCAGAAATACTTAACAAATATTAGGCCCGTAACTCTTCCCTATAGGTCTCTATGTCATATTAAAGCCTACACCATATTTTAGGGTCTTAATTTACCCCCTCATTGTAAATCAATATGTCATATGAGGCCTAATCATGGGAAACTAATCCATTCTTGGAAATACCCCAAACATCAAGATTTTAGTTTCAACCCCGACTTACCACAAATAAATAGATAATCAAGCTGATCCCTACAGGGTTTAGAAACTACTACCAGGCCTAAGTTCAAAACAGCTAACTCGTGCTATTACTACACCCTCGGGGATTTGTTATATTTATAAATAACCACTTCATTAAGCCTACAATATAAATGCTCAACAAGACTCAACTCACCTTGGCTAAGGCCCCACGCAGCCACCCCCAACCAATACGTCAAAGGAAAAGGGACAAAATATTCCTAAACCAAATAGGAAAACTAGAAAGAACTAAAAATAGATAACATTCTTTCTTTCACCAACCAATTCCTCCTCTCGTTCCTTGACCACTTTTAATCAACACCTTTCCTCATAATCCTTTCGACATTAGTATACTCATGTTGATCTTTTACCTACCATCCTTAAATTCACCTTTTTGGAAGTTCCCTAATTAATTGGTTAAAAAAATGCTATAAAAACCTATTTCCATAGTATATGACAATCTATTTTATAGAAGTTCGTAATTGCAAGATATTTCTTTTTAATTGTCTTTAGGTTGGAGGATAGTGCGCAATACGGTTAAAACCCTATTTAGCACTAATCCGTTCATTCTTGCAATGACATTTTCTATCTTAATTTCAAACCCAACTATGGAAATACGTCCCTTTTTCTTAACCAATCAATATAGGTTATTCTTATCTTCCAAAATACCCTTTTATATCCATGCTTAACCCTTTTTAACATTTGTCAAGCAACAAGTTCCTTTCTAACCTCGACTTTTCCAAACTACTAAGCAAAATGGGTATGTCCATTGGTCAAATTTTCAACCTATAAAGGAAAGTTTAGATCGAATGCCTTGTAACTCAACTAAAAAGATAAATAATTAGAAAGAATCAAAGGAAGGTTGTAACTAACTACAAGGGAAATATTTTATTTTCAAAAGTAACTTTTGATTTCTGAAAAATGTGTTCTCTTTTGAAAAGACTTTCTTTAAAAAAAAACTTTAATGATTTTGGTAGCCTTAGGCTCTGATACCAAATGTAACACCCCACATTCCTTAATGTCACCCGTATGCGAATTTCATTAAGAAAGTATGAAGCATTGTAGGTGTAAAGACATAAAACATCGCAGAGACTAAGATTTCACAAGACATAAAATTATAAATTTGTAGCGAAAGAATAACTTTCTCTTTTAAATACAAAACCATCTTTGTTTCAATTAACCAGATAGTTACACAGTGTCATGTCTCAAAATCTCAGTCAAAAACAATATCAAAGTAAAATAATATTATCCCCCAAATAGTCAAAAAGATACATCCTAACGTTGAAAAGAGAACAGGAAGTGATCCAACTTTTGCAAAAATCCATCACGACAATATCAACAAAGAAACCTGAACTATATACTTTCTCCCTTTAAGTATGAGGGGAAGAAAAGAGAAAGGAAGAAAGAAAATGGGTCAGACATAAAGCCTGGTGAGTTTCTATGATTACCAGCTCGGCTACTAAGTTAAGTAAAATAGATAAATAGTGGTTCGAATGTCATAAAAGGGTAAGTTTCTATATATTTTTAAAGGTGAAAAATAACTGATATGAACTGATAATAAGGATTGACTATTCTTATGAAAATGACAACGATAACAATAATCATCATAATCAGATTGGGTAGATTATCTATTTTGCACTTCTATAAATTTGGATAGAAACAAGTAATTTGGAAGGAATTTCCTAATGCAACCCATTGATCGGCTCCCTAAACAGACTCGAATAACATGTGCCAGCTATGGCATTCAAGAATATAAGTCCTGAACCCATCAACTAAAAAGGCACAACCTTATCCATCGGTGTTATAGCGTCTTATCTTCCCTAATCGAAATAATGCACGCTCATTGTTCCGTCGGAATGCACCTGTACCCACCTCCAGAATTTGAACCTCTTATAATCAAGCATCAGTAAAACGTGCTATATTCTCTACCTAGTGTGAGAATCGTGTGATAACAGGAGGTTACTGATTGATATGGGTTCCAGACAGATAAACAAACAGCAAATTGACACAAGTCACTCCTAGGCTTGGCCCTAAAACAACTAGGATTTTAAGAGTCCCCGCATATTTTACCAGAATGGACATCTTAGCTTATTAATCAGACAGGTTTAACATAGCAGGTTTAGGTTCATTAATAAGCTTAATATAACCCTATGTTATATTCCTTAGTTGTAAATAACATTTCTTATTGAATGTAATTCTTTGCACAACCCTTTCCCCAAGTCAGACAGATCCCTACTTAGATGTTTTACAGATACAGATTACAGGTTACTTAGTGTTCAATTAAGTATATCTTGTTCCGATTCTTATGTGTAACACATATATACCTAATGTACAATTAAGTACATCTTACCCCAATTCGCATGTTTTCCGTTTGTATGTTAATGTCCAGTTAAGTACCATTAATTCCAATTAACATGTTTTCCCTTATAGATTACTTAATGTCATAATAAGTACAATTAACATGTTTTATGAATTAACATCAAATTAACATGTTTTCCAAATAGCTGTCAAATTAACTATAACGACATGCCCAGTCGGCCGGCCCGAGTCGATCGTTAAACCAAATTAAACCGATCAACCAGACGTATCGTTTGAGAATACGACACATCGAAACATAGAATAAGAGAACTTTTCATTGCTATTACAATAATTTTACATTAGAATACACAATATATCAGAGATTAATAAATTACAAACAACGAAAACATAAACACATAAATACTTGTAAACAATGGAAGATTAGAAAATAATCCAAAGAACAGCTCCAGCCATAATCCATGATCCCGTTAAAAATATCTGCAAAACCAAAACTACTGGTGGCCCATGCGGAAAATATGGGCACCCAGAATTTAGTTTAAAAACAATAAACTCCAAGTCATTCATGAGACTGGTAAGAGAACCAAAACAGTTATTAACTTTATTTTAAAGTTGGGTAAATCACGGGACCACGCCGTATAATACGAAACGAGTTTCCTCCACATGAATAACATAAAACAAAACTCGCAATGCTTTTCCAAAAATGAAGTTATTATAAGACTCAGGTCCCATCACACAATGCAAGCACAAGCCGAAGGATAGAGTTTTACCTTATAATAGCAAAACTTACTTGATGCGCGAAATTTTTCTTTTATTATTATTAGTGCATAGTGTATAAAACAATTTCGAAAAATAAATGTATCAATCTTAGATGGCATAATACCCCATCTATTATATCGCCATATAGGTTTACAATTGAAAACGCAAGGGCCGTATTGGAATTTGGATTTCCATCATGAGACGAGGCAAATGATTCTTCCTCATCCGAACTTCAGAACATCTGTAGCGGAATGTCCTAGGTAAGATACACGCAAACCTTTAGATCGGCAGGGCCAGACAGCAGTATGTCGCTGATTAGCATTGCCTGAACAGTACATTCCCCCATCCTATTGGACCTCTTGGTCAGTACGTCGACCATCCTGGCCTGAGCGGCCATATCCTCGATTCCAACATCCATATAAGTAAAGTTTTGGGCTCCATACCATGGCATCACTTCTAGCTAGAAAGAAACGCAAGTTCTTCCTGCGGTCCTTCATCCTGTTTTTGACTCATACTAGGGTGTGAGGTTCACGAATTAACGCCATAACACAAAGCTACACTATATTAGCCATGCTTTGATCATCATCCCCAAAGCTCTTCTTTACAACAAAAACTTTGATCCATGCATCTCAACATGCCACATTGTCAATTCATACCATACAATTGATGTCCACTAATATATAACTTCTGAGCTCTTATGTCTTAGAGAAGGGTGTTAATCTAAGAGAATAAATTCTCCGCCACCAAACAGATATATATATATAGTAGAGATCAACTAATACAACCTAAAATACAATGTCAAACAAACAACCCATTTGCAAGTCCATTCTAGGTCTGAACAAAACCGGAGGCACCTAATTCCTCGTCCCATATGTTCAATACATGAGAGAGGCCATCGCATGTTCGATCAATTTCCAAGTACGTCTGTACGATCACCACTTATTACCTCATATTGGGTGTACAGCTCGATTGAGACATCAGTAATAATCAAAACGATGTGAAGATCTTCGGTCTTCAACCACCGTCTTCAACCACCGTCTTCAGTATCTTCGACTTCTAATCGTCGTATCAGTTATTCAAAAGGGTTAAACCTGGTCTTCCTAAATAAATCGTGCAACTTTAAAATCAAGTGATATATAAACATATCATCAATCCCATTCCAATATGGAATATTCTTTTATTCAAATATTCATTACATGGGAATTAACCCCCATAAATCTTATAAAGATTTATATCATTTAAACTCATCGTTTAAATCCTGCTTGGGAAATAATTTCAAAAGATTTTATAATAACTTTTCACGCTTAAGGTTTATAAACCTTATCGGGATAAACGAGTCTTACACGAATGATAATATTTTTTATCGCTATCCCATCCCAAACTATTCATCCCATGGAGCAAAACTTGTAATTCCCCATATCTAACACACATCGTGTTACGGTAAATTTAATTACCATTCTTACATTAAATTTCCAATATAATTAAAGATTCATTAAAACTCTAACATCAGTGTTATCTTCAAAATCGTTATATAATGATTATTCAATTTTAGGAAATTAATCTTGTCTTTAACCGGGTTAAAGAACAAATGTCATTTAAAACATCGTTCACAATAAACCAAAAATATATCTTCCATTTAATTCCAATTTAATTTGTTAAACTAGGAAACTTCACTTTAGAAAATTCCATTAAATCTTAATTAAAAGATACATTCCAAAAATTCCAATTTCACCTGGGTTTAAGAACAATGTTATTAAAGACACCATTTACAACAAACCTAAAATATAATTTGATATTAAATATAAGGCTTTGAATAGAAACCATATCGACTTACATTCAATATCAAATTCTGAAACCAATAGATATCGTATTGGAATAACAATATCTATATCTTCCAAATTACTCAATGATATCTGTATAATCACGAAATCCAATATTAAAATATATGAAGATTATTTCCATTCAAATGCAATCCAATTCATACATCTAAAATCTCTAGTTATATCAAAACCATTTAAAATACAATATGTTATTTAAAATCATTGGATTATTTAACATTAGAAGACATCGTCTGATCTTACTCGAATACCCTATGTCCCTTCGGTTCTTCCCACCCCTCGCCTAACGAAATAATTTCCAGTTAGATCTCACGGTAATACTAGACTGTACTCTCAGGAATCATCGTGTATTCCTTTCGGTTCTTTATTCTACTTGTTAACTAGTTCATTCATATAAAATTATCTTTTATTTTTCCAAAACTTGGAATATTTCATCCAAAAATCTTTTCAAATCATTTATTATGATTTATCATAATTTACTTACATTTTTAATGATTTTACTAAGGTTCTTACAGTCAGTTTCCGATTTCGGCCACCAAACTGCATCAATAGCGACCTTTTCAAAAACAGATTTAGACTTATTTAAAAATAAAACCATTGGATCTTAAAATATCTTATTTTATTTTAAAGCTCATTTCATTACGGACCTAATGCTACTAGTTTCAGGAGAATCCAACGGTCGGATCTCCTGGTACGTCAATTCGAAGTTATGGGTTGACGTTCGTGAACTACCACTGTGCGACAAGTTCTATTCAAGCCCGAATCGATTTATAAATTTAAAATAAATCAAAATGCCTTCCAAAATATTTTATAAGTTATACAAAATATATATAATCAACACTGGAAATTTTGTTTCCGTCGTTTCTTTTCAAAATGACATATTTCAACCTTAAGACATTCTAAAATTGTCTTAATCATTAAAATAATATTATTTTTCAAAACTCATTATTTTAAACTCAAACTTTCCTGTCATTCGTTGTAAAAATAAATAAGAAACATTCAAAAAGAAATTTCTTTTAAAATGTTTGCTAAAATGCTATTCGTTTCAAATCAAAAACTTTGGCATGCCAAAACTGAATGAAAATGAATTCAAAATCACTTGGTTCAGTTACGAAAATTCATCGATATTTTAATATCTTAACATCCTTCCAAAATCGAACGTCATAATTGAACTTTTGTTTTTCATCGAATATTATATTACTAAAATATTCAGTTTCTTCCAAATTGAAATGAAATCTCAACCAGTTTCCATGTAAAACAATTTATATGGATTTCACACATAATATGTATCCAACAATAGTTGTAAACAACTATTAAACATCCAATTCACATCCAAAGTGCATCTACACCCATACAAGCCTTAATTATATAATTTACACTTATATCGGTCTGTCAATCAACCGATTAACATACAAACTAAACACATGAGATTAGTGTTCAATCAAATATCATCCCAAGACCCATGTGGGGTTTTCGAGCAATACTAATGATTATTATCTACACACTTGTGAGACATGTAAAATTATCCTTCCAATACCCGTGTGGGGTTTACATCAATATCCATGCCGCTTATCTATACACATGGGAGACGTTTGGGCTAACTGTCATCCCAAGACCCGTGTGGGGTTTTCAAACAATACTACTAATTATTATCTACACAGTTGGAAGATGTGTAAAATTATCTTCCCAATACTCCTTTAGGGTTTACATCATAATCCAGGTCGCTTATAAACACACATGGGGGACATGTAGGCTACCTGTCATCCCAAGACCCATGTGGAGTTTTTCAACCAATAAATAATAGTAAAAATTATGCACACATCCCTAAAACCAAACTTAATTATGATCACATCCGTCTCTACTTTTCAATGCAAACTCGGTCCCTATTTTTGAAAGTTCTGACAATTATGTTTTTATGTCAAAAAAAAAGTGTTGTCATGTAAAAAAAATCAAAATTCTGGAAATATTCCCAGAAGTCCATGGAAACAAAAAAAGCTGCATATATGTATACCACTTTTGCCTATAGTTGCATACATGAATGCAACAATTGCAGAAACTGTTTCCATTGAAAATCTGAACAAAAACTTGCATACATGTGTGCAATTGTTTTGCAATATTTGCACACATGTATGCAAGTATTACATGAAGAAAAACTGTACTGAATTTTGCCTGCAGATTGTTGCATACATGCGTGCAACTTTTCTGTTTTTATTGCACACATGAATGCAAATAAATATGAACTGATTTGCATGAATGTATTTTTTGCATACTTGTATGCAAGAATAATGCTTTACTTGCATGCATGTATGCATGAAAAACAAACACAGATACATGACTGGAATACTTGCACAGAAGTATGCAAGGAAATTCAAATTTGTGCATATTATTATGCATTTAACTGCAGTTTCGTTGTTTTTCTGTTTTTTTAACGTGTTTTTCGGTGGTTTTTTCAACAAATTTTTTTTATGTTTTCGTGTTTTATTTAAATATGAATTTACATTTTTTTATGAATTTTCGAAAATAGGAACCTAATTTACAATAAGTTTATGACCGGATGTGAGGCTAATTTTGAAACTTAATAGGGACCTGTGCCAAATAGACCCTAAATAATAATTAAATAATTTTTCCAATCAATTCTTATAAATCACAAACACAATCAATCAATCATACCTTGTTTGTTTTAAAATTAGATTTCAACTAAGTCAATTTCACTCAAACTAATGAATGTAAATAAATCGTTTGACTTGTAAATGAGTGTTTAACCCAATATCAACTACTACAAACATTTCTAACATAATTAAAAAAGATTACTGTAACTCATAAAAATTCATTTGAGTGAGAGAGTTCTCGGTCGATTGTTCCAAACAAGAGTTTTCCTTCGTTACTAGCTCCAAATCAGATTCGTTGTGAAGCTCTCGTCGATATGGTTCCAACGGATCCCATTTCGCTGAATTCCGATAAGATATGAAAAACTTATGCTTTTTGCAAGTTTCTACACATATAAAAGTCATTAACGATTAATTAAATAATTAATTACCCTTAATAACTTCTTAATCTCTTCCTCTAGTCTCTCTTCCTCACCGTAACCTGCTCCAACACGCACGCAACAACCCAAAACGCACCATGGCCGCTCCATTCTTTCACCTTTCTCTTCTCCAACACTTCACGAGACATTACGAGACAACCACCACTCTTCTTCTCTTCAAACTCTCTTCAACCTCATCTCTATGAACTCAAACTAAAGCTCCAAAAAAGATACCGAATTCGTTAGTAAATGCACGTTGCCCTCATTAGGTTGCGCAACTTTTCGGCGCCGAATCCCCTCAAAATTTGTGTACAATCTCCAGTTCACCTCCTCAATGCAACTACAACATCCAATCTTCGATTCGAAGCTTCAATTCACCACAAACTCCAACCCTTAACCTCCCGAACCACGTTGTAAATTTTCCAACGACCCAAACATCCATCGCATCTTACGAAACCCATATAGAATCAAAGCTTATACCATAAGGATCTCAAATATATGAGTTTTGGAATTTTTAGAAGAGAGTATGATTTGATTTTGAATTTTAAATCTCACATTTAGGGTTTGTAGAAGAAAAAGGGGGCGGCAACATAAATTGGGTTTTAGGGTTAGGTTTAGGAATGTTAATGATAATATACAAGGTAGGAGAAATTATTTTTTTATGGATTATTATATTTATTCAATTCAATTATTGATTATATTCAGCGTTTAAAAATCTATATGCTCATATACGGATTCTGTTTTCAACGAAAGTTTACATACATTTATAACTTGACATTACGGACCCAAGGAAACTTGTTTCGTCAAATTCTGAGTCTGTTTGCTCCAACGACATATTTGTAAAGTCAAAATATTGACTGTATTTTACATTTAAATCCTGCATAGTCACATACTACCTCCAAAAATTACAATTTGAAATCTAGCAATAATTTAATATTTCGAATCCAAAAAAATGGTTTCGTCAAAAATGAAGGTCATTAACAAAATGGCTATTTTTAAGGAATATGTAATATTATTATAATATTATTGAATTCCAAAATTATTTAAATTAATAATAAACTAATCATTATTATCGTATATATATATCCAAATGAAATATCATATAACTATAAAATAAACATATTTGAGTCTTAGACTCGATATCACAATTTTCTAGAAAAACGGTATTCAATTTACATGAAAATCCTTTTATTTTATTTAATAAATCATTATAATTTATAAACGATTTAATAGCGACTTTTTGAAATTTTAATTTATTCATAACTTACAATTTATAACTCAAAATCTCAATTTTCACATTTGTTAGAAAGATATAATTAAATAAATTCTAATGGTTCTTGTTTTACAGAAATTCGACTTATTTTGAATTCTGTACAGTCAACTGAAGTTCAAAACTAAAATTTTCAAACTACCACGATATTATGAGTTCG
>JASFAX010002125.1:0-47324 GCA_030737875.1 Allium sativum
CGTTCGGAAAAAAGTCTTAGGGATAACCTAAATTAATAGCTAGGATTGTCCTATACTATATGGTTTTTATAAAAATACGCTCTTTCAGGACTAACTCTAAGCCTAGGTGTTCAGAAATCCTAAACTCTAATACCAACTGTAACGGCGCAATTTTCGATATCTCGAAATTTGTATCATAATTGAAAGAATTTAGAAGATGAGATAGAAAATATAGAACTTATAGAATAGAAGAATAAGAAGTCATAAGAATCTCACAGCGGAATTTCACAAATACATATATATTACATCATAAGGTCTGATACAACAGAGTACACAACATAATACATCATCATGGTTCAACAACATAATTATACATTACCACCTTACAATAACATAGATAATTAAACTGGGTAACTAAAATAGATATGCTACTAGGGTCTTGAACTTGTCCTTCATCAGGTTCCACTTGCCTACCTGAATTCACTTATCTACTCATAATAAATATAATGAGTACCCAAGAGTTTAGGAAACACAGAAAATAAACTCTGGGTCAGTCAGGGGACTGGTATGAGGAAACATAGTTATACAGATGTAAACAGGGAAATAAGTGTTAAGGTTTCATGTTGACCGATTTATTTACCTTGGAAATCATTAGGCCAAACCATAACTAGCAGATGGATAATGACCAAGTATTTATATCAAAACGTTTGATATTACAACAGTTTGTATCAAATAAATAGTTATCTAGTGAAACGCTTGCATCTCACGTTCACGTATATAGTATACAATCTAAAATCGCAGAGCACGTATTGGAGATTGGATTCCAACAGACAGGGTAGGGAGCACCCATCGATCAGTGTACTCTAGAGAGGATACACTGGGGTTCAACAAGAACGTCTTGTAACCCGGACAAACATGACCGTCCACTCATTTAGCTTGAGTGTAATGAATATATTATCACTCCTATGGTTGATCTCGATTTACCGTTTCCGAATGCTACAGCAGCGAAAGAGATTTAAGAAGTTAAATATGGAAGTACTCTAGATAGTGATAATATACCCTGCTTGGGTATGACCCAACTAGCCATGCTACCTTGCCCAACTTTTGTTACTTCCGGGTTATGAAGTTTTGAAGTTACGTTTCTCTTCTGATAGATATATTCTTTTAATTTCTTTGAATGCCACATCGTCCTATCCGTCAGAAATACTCAGTTGATTACCCAAATATATCATAGGTAATAAATCTAAGAGAAACGAATTTTTCCGCTACCAATGTAATATACTTACGTAAATTCGATGTTTAGAATCAAACTGATATACGTTGTCAGACACTCGCCCATTCGGGTTTGTCCTGGGACTGAACAGACCGAAGATACTACTTAACATAGCACTTTCATCTCGTTGTCTTTATCATCTTGATAAGCATCGTATACTTCAAATCGAAGTGGAATATTTATTCTGGACTCTTCGAATGATGTACGAAATATCTTTTATAGTTGATGAATATTTATCGTCCTAATCATGATTATTTATTCAGTCTACTGTTTAAATATCATTATAAACAGTGTTTGGTTTCCTGGTTCATAACAGAATAGTTTAATTATCCTTTAAAAATAACAGTCAAGGTGTATGTGTTTTACACAGTGTTTTGTTCAGTTTTAATCATTATCTAGGAATGAATAAGTAATGCACGTGCTTCGCACACGGCATTTTTACTTCTTTTATCATCGCTGTTCGGACGATGTTTCAAACTTTTTATTCCCTTTTTAAATCATCCCCTTATGTTTATTTAATTATAAGTAATTTAAATTAATAATTTAAATTAATTATTAGCTTGTTATTTAAATTTCAAAACTGATCGAACTTCTACGGTCGAACTTTTCGTTTAGATCTTCTGCTCCTCCTTTCCACTTGCCTTCGACTAATTAAATATAAACTCTTCTTTTTATTTAATTAATTTATTTATTTTTAAATTTTATTTATTTTCAAATTTTAAATTTAAAACTGTTTAAATTTAAAATATTGTTCCAATTTTTGCCAAAGTACCAGTTACCAGGTCTTGCCACGACCGTCCGATCACCTTTAAACTGCTTGCCACGACCATGATTTTTAAAGTACCACCTGGTACTTGGCAAATTGCCAAAGTACCAGTGACCAGATTTGAAAACTTTGCAACGACCACTGATCACTCCAAAAATACCAAGCCACGATCATATTTTCTAAAGTACCACTTTTTCTCGGAAGTACCATTTTTGTCGGAAGTACCATTTTTTCTCGACTTATCTGAAGTACCACTTGGTACATGGCAAAGTGCCAAAGTACAAGTGACCGAACCCAAAAATTGCTTGCTACGACTGCCGTTCACTTCAAAATCCCTGCGCGCTGCTTGAGTTTGCAAAGTACCACCTGGTACTTCCTCTTCTTCTTTCCTGTGCACGCACAACTCCTCCACCGTGCACGTGTACACATGCAGGGGCACACGTTCACCTCCAACGACCGCCCACTCACGTCCACTTCACCAACTGATCACGATGTTATGCCTCGATCACCTCCTCCTTGCTGCTACAGTGTTTTCTTGTTTGAGTTTTTCATGGAAGAAATGGATCCTTGGGGAAAACCTCTACGGCTCCTTGCTCCGACCACCGATCAATGTCCCCTTCCTGCCACGCCACCGAGGGACCCTGACGCCGCCATCCCCCTGGACCGCACCCCCCTAGCCATCACCTCGAGGCACAGTTCGGCAAGAAAGAACCGAACCCATAAACCCAAATAAAACCCAATTCTTGATTCATTCTCATAAATTATGCAATGGAAAAATTAATTTATATTTTTCTGATGATCCCTGAACCCTCACGCTCCTCTCCTCCTCTTGCCCTGGAGTTCAACGGCACTGATCGTCGGAATTTCCCCCAAAACCATTTTCCGTTCATCCACGAAATTCTCACGATCCACACACTTAGAAATTATGGTTTACTTATTAAAACTCATCATTTCGATCTACTATTCCATTTATATAATCAAAACGAGTTTTTAAATCATTTGAAAATCCACTTTGATTTTGAAATACAGGGAGCTATTGTGTTTTCTGTTTGAACATACAAGATTTTTATATACTTCTTCTCTGATCTTATTTGTAAATGTGTGTGATATATATTCTATAGTTTTCATCAATCAAATGTGAAGCATCTGGTTTTTATTCCCTTTCAAGTATCAATTGCACATATTCTGTATTTTACAAAATACAGTACAGGTTCTAACTAAGGTGCTTAATCATCGAACAAATTTGCACAAACATTCAATTATGTTTTCTACATGGATCTTAGTTCTTACAGATGTAGATCAGGGTGTTCTATCATCACACTTTTCTTGTTGACAGTAACAATTAATGATCATAACAAAACTGGGCAGTTAAAGCTATATACAAACTGTTTTACATTAATATTTAAAACAAGAAATTTAAAATTGTTTCACTCACCTTAATGCTCTTCAAGATTCCAGTAAAGATAACAAAAATTAGTATGAGTTGAGTGTAAATGTGGGAGATTTTAGGAGTATTTATAGCCATTAAGGAGTATTTATAGCCATGTTTCATGAATAAACAACCCTTTTGTTTTGTTAAAATAATGTTGCTTACATTTTAAGGTATAAGGTCTTTAGGTTAGACTTACCCCTCTTTATTACTCTACAAATCCTATACCATTTGTTAAATGAGATATTTACTAATTTCCTTGTCTTATATTCTACCTTCTAGAGTCAAAATCTTTCCAAAGCATACTTCATAAATTTGCTGCACGTGGTTTAAATTTCATGACATTATAAAATGTTTTGCTTAGCTTCTAAGAATTTAGATATTTTGCTAATATGAATTAAATATTTGCAAGTTGCTATTGCTAGTTTCCTAGGTGATGACTTCCACCTATATTTAGCCATATGCATACTTGTTTTGTTGTTTTTGTTTAAAGTCCTCCTTTATTTTTAAAGTAAACAAAATACCCTTTTTCATATGCACTCTATTTGTTATATATATATATATATATAAATATATATATATATATATAAGTATACACTTATATATTCATAACTATAATTATGTTTTCAATTTTTTATTTCAAGTGTTACATATTTTTATCATGTTAAACAAGCCAAATTATAACTCAAATATGTATATTCTCTAGTGTATTCCTACCATATATATACACACATATATATATATAATTTCAATTAATTTTAGTTTTAGTTAAATATACCTTTTCACTTTTAATTCCCTTATAAACATGATTATCAAAGCTAGAAAAAGTCGGGACATTACAACAGATTCTACTGTGCACCTGATGTGTTACAAAAGGCAAATGGAAGTTCAATCGGCATCGGAAAATGTCATGGCTAAATGCTTCCCTCTTTTCTTGACTGATATAGCTACTATGTTTGTTCGGCAACTAGAGTCTGAATCGATCAACAGTTTAACATGTTGGTCTTTCGCTTTATTGAGCAATTTTGAGTTCACATCGCTCGACCCAAGAATGTAATGTCGCTCTCTACAACCAAGCAGATACCTAGAGAAACTCTACGCTCATTTCTGGAAAGATTCAACATTGCGGCAGCATCTATTGATCAACCTGAACCATCGTTGGTACTGATGGCAACGATATCCGATATCCTGGATAAAACGGAATTCAAAAATCTTTGCACCGAGACCCACCGCGAAACCACGACGAATTTTACCTTGAAGCAGACAGATTTCTATGGGAAGAAGATGCAACTTCCAAGAAGATTGTTCTCGAAGTCAACATGCCTAAAGACGGTGGACTGCCTGATTCTGGAAAAGGGAAGAGAAAAGCCGCTATTAAGAATGAGTGCAACACTCAGCTGTAATAACACGGAAATATGAGCCAATTTAAAATTTTTATTTTGGCATTTTTACTAGAATATTTAAAATGAATTATTTTAAATAATAATGACGAGAAATTTATTTTGAATAGAATTCAAACGTATATATTTAATTGAATCATCATTAGAATATAAATAATTATTTATAATTATAAAAGGAATTGAAAATGGCGCCGTAGTTCGAAAATTCGATTTCAAAGTTCAAATGAATGTACAGGATTCAAAATAAACCGTATTTTAGCGAAACCAAAAATATTTGAATTTATTTGAAAATATCTTTCCAACGAATCCGAAAAATTTAAAATTTCATAGCAGGAATCAAAAGTTATGCCCAGTTGAAAATTCAGAATAGTCGCTATGGAATTCTGGCCCTTAAAAATGGAAATTTCGCAAACGACCTCCGCTTTCGACGAAACCACTTTTGTTGGATCCATGATGTCAAGTTATTGCTAGATTCCCAAATTCATTATTTTCTGAATCAATATGTGAGTGTGGTGAAGTAAAAGGTGTTTTGGCAGCTTTAGTCAATTTCGATCGACCAGAAAATGGTCATTTTTCAAACTGTCTCAGAATTCGATAAAATTTGTTTTGTTAGGACTGTATCATCAATACGAAGCTAGAAATAATTTTTTTGAAATTTTTAGAGTCCGTATGTGGCCCCGGTAAATTGAAATGTACGTTCAAAATTGAATATATAGATTTATATTTTGATTTTGATGGAAACTGGTCGAAACGATGGGATTGGCTTACGATACATGTCCCGTTGTGTTTGGAATGCGGGAAATTAGCTAGGGGCGACAGTCGGTGGGTCTCATTTGGAGGTCGAAATAAAAGTTGCTTTTTGGTAATTTAATAATAATAAATAAATTATATAATTGGGCTTTCTTTTTGCTCCCTTACCCGGTCAACCCCCTTCCACTTATTGTTCAAACACAACACGAGATTAAAAAAAGGAAACCGCATGGCACGAAATCGACGCTCCCCATTCGATCGACGCTCCCCCTGGCCCCACCCTCCGCAGCCACCAGGCCGCGATGCGCCCTCCACCTTCCTCCGACCTACTTCTCTCTCCTCCCCTCTTCTAAGAAGACCCGTAGCCCCGTAACAGCCCAAAAGCCCGTACCCACCCCGCCATACAGTCAGCCGCCGGTCAGAGAGACCAGTGCGGCTTGGGAGCGCCCTCCGACCCCCTCCGCTCCCTCCTCCGTCAAACGAAACCCTGGATGTAAATTTTTAAAATATGATTTCTGATTTTTTTCCTTCGAATTAAAACTGATTTTTCCTTTGAATAAAAACTGATTTTTCTTTGAATGTAAACTGATTTTTTTTTCTTTCTTTGAATTAAAAATATGATTTTTATATATGTAGTGAATTAAAAATATGATTTTTATACTATAGAGATAATAAAAATGTGATTTTTATATTATAGGAATAATAAAAATACGATTTTTATAATATACAGATAATAAAAAATTTGATATTTTTATATGTAGCGAAATTAAAATACGATTTTTATCGTTTGAATGGCAATGTAAAAATGTGATTTTTATATATTCATTAGCGATAGAAAGATTCGATTTATATATGTATAGTAGCGATAAAAATTCTACCTTTATATATGAAGTACAAATATAAAAATATAATTTTTATATAGAAAGAAGCGTTGTAAATATATGAAGTAGAAATAAAAATGTGATATTTATTTATTGGAATGAAGCAATAAAAATATAATTTTTATTATGAACAGCGTTGTAAGGACTGCATTGGAATTTCAAACAAATCCAAATGGTTCAGAAGTTCAGAAGTAAAACTGGCGGAGTGGAACCCCAAGGTGAGAACTCCTCACTTTTATTTTGATTTTTAGTTGAAATATATACTAGGATGCAGACGGTGCTTAGTAGCACCCGACACCCGTCGTCCACAGACCATGGATGACTTGTTTGTTTGATTGATGTATTGTGAAATTGAGTGTGAGAAGTTGAGTAAATAAAATATTTTATAGTTAAAAATATAATTTTTAACGTGTATATACAATAAATATTTATAAACAAATCGAACGATTTGTTTATATACACTGATTTGACTGATATTGATTGGGACGATAAATTTTACACATCGCTCAACTGCACAAATAAAAGTATGTGTTTATTGATTTGAAACCCCACACGGGTATTGGGATGATAATTGTTGTACACTAATCCCGATTGTTTAGTTGTATGTCAATCGATGGGTTGACAGACTGTGTAAGCATTAATTATTTATATTTAATGCTTATGCAGTTGTGTGGTGCACTCTGGATGATGGTTGATTATTTATCGTTGCTATTATATACATGTGTTGTATGGAATCCATATAATTAACATTATATGGTAATTGATTGGGCCTCATTCTAATTTGGAAAATAAAGAATATTATAAAAGAAAATATTCATGTGTTGAATAAAATAAATATTCATGTGTTGAATAAAATAAATATTCATGTGTTGAATAAAAGAAAATATTCATGTGTTGAATAAAATAAATATTCATGTGTTGAATAAAATAAAGATTCATTTGTTGAATAAAATAAATATTCATGTGTTGAATAAAATAAACATTCATGTGTTGAATAAAATAAATATTCATGTGTTGAATAAAATAAATATTCATGTGTTGAATAAAATAACTATTCATGTGTTGAATAGAAGAAAACATTCATGTGTTGAATAAAAGCTGTGTTGATTAGATTGACGCCATTTTGACGTAAACGATATTTATATCGATTTTATTCATTTTTAAAATGAATATAGAAAAGGAAGTGATTTCAAAATATATCGTTTTTGAAAATATTATCGTTTATAGATTAATGATATGGAATATTCAATTTTGACTAGAAATTGAATATGAAGTTGAAATCGTTTTGAAAACGAATTTAAAACGATTTATAAAATACGTTTTAAAAGGAAATCGATGAAATATAATATATATATATATATATATACACATATATATAGAATGGCTTGAATAGAACGCGCCGCGCCGCGGTAGTTCACGAATTTCAACCATAGACTTCGAATGGACGTTACGGGAGATCCGACCGTCTAATTCGCCTAAAATTGGAACCGTTGGGTTTGTATCGAAAAGAGCTTTCTAACGAATATTATAAATTAGAACTCTAATGCTTGGATTTGGAATTATGTCCAAATCAAATCTGGAAAAGGTTGTTGTAAGTGCAGTTCGATGGCCGTTGATGGAAATCGACTGTACGGGCCTTGATAAAATTATTAAAAATAGTAATAATTTGTGTAAAATCATAAGAAATGATTTGTGAAGAATTGGGATGAAAAATTCCAAATTTGAAAAGATAAAAATAGACTTTTATTGAAATGAACTAGTTTTAAACTAGAATTATAATCCCATTTATTTTAAAAATAAATAAAGTGGATTTGAAATGGTTTGGAAAATAACGAGAATTTCCAATATATAAAGTGGAAAAGGATTTGAATCGAAATTGTCTTTGGAATAATTCGATGTTGGATTTCGTGATTATACAAATAGTGTTATGGAAATTTGAAAGATATATTTATATCGTTATTTCCAATACGATATTTGTTGGTCGTAGAATTTGATATTGAATATAAGCCGATATATTTTATATTTAGAGCCTTGTATTTAATATCAAATGTGATTTGGGTTTTTCGTGAATGGTGTCTTCATTAACACTATTCTTAAACCCTGTTGAGAAAAAGATTAAATCTTTTTATTTAGATTTAATGAAGTATACCAATTAAATAATATTTAATTGGAATTGAATTGGAATTGATTTTTGGGTTTATCATGAACGGTGTTTTAAATAACACTTGTTCTTTAACCCAATAATTAATGGAATGTGATTTTGGGTTTATCGTGAACCATGTTTTAGATGACATTGGTTCTTTAACCCAGTTAAAGACAGGATATTGATTTTTGGGAAGATTAAAACTAAGTGGAGTTTTAATGAATCTTTTATTAGATTGAAGTGATCGAGAATGGAGTATCACCAGTTTTGCTCCTGGCGATAGTTAAATCTTTAATTAGATTAGAACGTGAAATGGTAATTAAATTTACTGATAACACCGTGGTGTTAGATATGAAGTATGACCAGTTTTACTTCATGGGATGAATAGGTTGGGATTGGAAATAAAATAAATGATTACTACGGAGTGGTTCTCTAATCCCGACTAATTTGAATTGATATTCAAAAGAAGATTAAAGAATAAATTTAACGAATTTATCTTTGATAAAATTAATGGGAACCTTTCCCAAGTATGAGAATATTTGAATAAAGGAATATTCTGAATTGGAATGAGGCGTATGTTGTGTTTGTGTAACACTTGTATATTATATACGCGAGTTATTCAACAAGACTGGGTTTATCCCATTTTGAATAATTGATTCGACGTGGTGTCGAGGATGAAGACGGTGGTTGAAGACTGGAGGTCTTCACATCATTTGGGTGATTACTTATGATCTTGATTGGGCTGTACACCCAAGAGGAGGGAATCAGTTGGTGATCGTCCAGACGTACTTGGAGATCGATGGATATGCGAGGTACAAGGTGCTTCCGGTTTCGTTCAGACCCAGAACGAACTTGTAAATGGACTATGTGTCTGACATTGGATTTTATTCTATGTGATAGATTTCTATTAAATATATATCTATTTGGCGGTGGAGAATTTATTCTTTTGCTTAACGCCCTTCTCTGAGACGGACGAGCTTAGGGGTTATATATTGATGGATATCAATCGCATGGAGTGAATTGCCTGTGTGGCATGCCTAAGCGGCAAATGTTCACGGCTTCTGTTGAAAAGCAAAGTCTTGTGCTTGATGATAAAAGCAACGCTTATGTGGCCTAGCTTTGTGTAACGTTGATTCACGAGCCTCACACCCCGGTTGTGAACCAAAAACGGGAGAGGAAATCAGGGAGGGCGTGTGTTTCCTTCTAGCTAGGGTGGTGTCAGTGACCTACCAGCCCTGACATTTATATTTTTTTTCACCTGTGCGGTTGTTGGATTGCGAGGCACCTCGGATATATCGGTGACTGTGTGGAGCCGATGGAGTCATTTGGCTCATTTACGCCCCAAAGGGCGGGAAAACGCAGTGTTCAGGCATTTTAATCCATATCGATGGACCGGCCTTGATGATCCAAGGGTCGATACGCTCTGACCCTGAGGCTCGGTCTAGAGAGTCTCGAAGCCGGTGAGGACGATCCCTTGCCTCGGTTCATAGATGGAAACCCAACTTCCAATACGTGACTTTGCGGTTTTTGATTGTAGAGCCTAGTATGGCGACATATTGGTATGGGGCACTTATGCCATCTATGATTGATATTTATGATTTGAAATTGTTTTGACACTATACACTTATAATAATAATAAAACATGAAATTTCACGTACCAAGCATTCTTGGCTATTATAAGGTAAAAACCCTATCCTCTGGCTTGTGTTGCATTGTGTGATGGGACCTGTGTCTTATAATAGCTTCATTGTTCTTTATTTAGCATTGCGCTGTTGTTTTATGCAATGGTAGTCTTGGGAGGAAACCTGTTCCGTGTTATACGGCGTGGTCCCTTGATTTACCTAACTTTAAAATAAAGATTAATAACTGTTTTAGTTCTCACACCAGTCACATGACTGACCTAGATTTTATTGTTTTAACTTAAACTCTGGGTGCCCTTATTTTACATGTGCAGCTAGTAGTTTTGGTTTTGCAGATTTATATTCACAGGAACCTGGTTTACAGCTGGAATGTTATCCGGAAAGCTCTGTATCCATATATCTCTTTCAGTTGTGTATTATATTATTTTTCTGCTGTAGTAATGTATTTAAATCTCTGATATTTAATGAATGTATTTTATTCATTTATACTCTGTATATTCTTGCATCCTGATGTGATTGTTGTAGTAAACAATGAAATGTTCTTCTGCTTGTGTCCCGATGTGGCTTGTTCTCAAATCAATCAGGGGTTTCGAATGGTCTTGGTCGGTTTAGCGATCGATTAGGATCGAGCGGAATACCTTTTCGTCACAGTTTGGTATCAGAGCTTTGGTTTACAGAGCTCGGAGAACAAGACACGTTACAACCAAACGAAACGATTCATCAGAGATTGGATAAGTAATATCCAATAAGAATGACTCGTTAGAGATGGGATCAGTAGTATCCTAGAACGAGTGTGAAGAGTGATGCTTTTAAAATAAAATTGAAAACAAGTTTGGTTTTGAAAATTTAAAACGTATTATACATATTTGAATATTTATTTTAAATTGATTTGGACAATCAAGTATATAAAGATTTTGCGTATACATCTAATCCACGTGTATTTGAAGTTTTAATATACTGGATAGATATAGAATCACGCTCTAGTCGCTCGAGGATAATTCTGGTGATGTCGCGACATCATCGAGTTTCGAAGGTGTGATATCTATATATTTCCAATTGACTGGTGTGAGAACCAAAATTAGATAGGGCTAATTGTTGTAATTTGGCATCAAAAATCTATTTTTTCGGATAGGTATTAAAGTTATGCAATTGAAAAGATAATCAACTAATTGATTGCTGATTGTATTGTTTGATTATTGTTTGATTAATTAAAATGTTGAACCTTTAGCCAAATTGAACCAAATAGCGAGTCCTATTGAAAATTAGTCACATTTACACGCATATACATGTACTTACATTGAACAGGTCATAGCAAGGAGGCTAGAGCAGAAGAATAAAATTGTTTGCTCGACAAATAGGTACATGTTTACAAATTTATTGGGTTTGGATGATTTTATGAGCCAACTGGCTAGCCGCTTGGCTGTTTTTTTTTCTTTTTGGATTGGTGAGGGCCATGGGAGGCTATTTGAAATATCCCGAAGCTCCCGGTGCAGGGGAGGTTATGGCGAAATTTTTCGAAAATTTAGGGTGTTAGCCAAATTTTTGAAAAATTTGAAAAGTTCTTAGAAAATGAAAAGTTGAAAAACTTAAGCCGTAATGAAAATAATGAAAATAATGAAAGTTGAGTTGATTAGTTAAACAACTTTCAGCTTCGTTCCTTTTCAGGGACGAAAAATTTTAAGTGGGGGAGATTATAATAACCTGGAAATATGAGCCAATTTAAAAAAATTTATTTTGGCAATTTTAGTGAATTTTGAATATTTAAAATGAATTATTTTAAACAATAACGACGAAAACTTTATTTTGAATAGAATTCGAACGTATATATTTAATTGAATCGTCGTTAGAATATAAATAATTATTTATAATTATAAAAGGAATTGAAAATGGCGCGGTAGTTTGAAAATTCGATTTCAAAGTTCAAATGAATGTACAGGATTCAAAATAAACCGGATTTTAGCGAAACCAAAAATATTTGAATCTATTTAAAAATATCTTCCCAACGAATCCGAAAAAATTAAAATTTCATAGAGGGAATCAAAAGTTATGCCCAGTTGAAAATTCAGAATAGTCGCTATGGAATTTTGGCCCTTAAAAATGGAAATTTTGCAAACGACCTCTGTTCTCGACGAAACCACTTTTGTTGGATCTGTGATGTCAAGTTATTGCTAGATTCCAAAATTTGTTATTTTCTGAATCAATATCTAAGTGTGGTGAAGTAAAACGTGTTTTGGCAGTTTCAGTCAATTTCAATCGACTAGAAAATGGCCATTTTTCAAATGGTCTCATAATTAAATGAAATTAATTTTGCCAGGACCGTATCATCAATACGAAGCTAGAAATTATTTTTCTGAAAATTTTCAAGTCCGTATGTGGCCCGGGTAAATTGAAATGTACGTTCAAAATTGAATATATAGATTTATATTTTGATTTTGACGAAAACTGGCCGAAACGATGGAATAGGCTTACGATACATGTCCCGTTGTGTTCGGAACAAGGGATATTAGCTAGGGGCGACAGTCGGTGGGTCTCGTTTGGAGGTAGAAATAAAAAGTTGTTTTTTGAGAATTTAATAATAATAAATAAATTATATAATTGGGCTTTCTTTTTTCTCCCTTACCCGGTCAACCCCCTTCCCCTTATCGTTCAAACACAACACGAGATAAAAAAGGAAACCGCAGGGCATGAAATCGACGTTCCCCATTCGATCGACGCTCCCCCTGGCCCCACACTCCGCCGCCACCAGGCCGCGATGCGCCCTCCACCTTCCTTCGACCTTCTTCTCTCTCCTCCCCACTTCTAAGAAGACCCGTTGCCCCCCAACAGCCCAAAAGCCCGTACCCACCCAGCCATACAATCAGCCGCCGGTCAAAGAGACCACCGCCGCTTGGGAGCGCCCACTGACGCTCCGACCCCCTCCGCTCCCTCCTCCGTCAAACGAAACCCCGGATGTAACTTTTTAAAATATGATTTCTGTTTTATTTTCCTTTGAATAAAAATTGATTTTTCTTTGAATGTAAACCAGTTTATTTTCTTTTTTTTCCTTTCTTTGAATTAAAAATATGATTTTTATATATGTAGTGTATTAAAAATATGATTTTTATATTATAGAGATAATAAAAATGTGATTTTTATATTATAGGAATAATAAAAATACGATTTTTATAATATATAGATAATAAAAAATTTGATCTTTTTATATGTAGAGAAGTTAAAATACGATTTTTATCGTTTGAATGGCAATGTAAAAATGGGATTTTTATATATTCATTAGCGATAGAAAGATTCGATTTATATATATATATATATATATATAGTAGCGATAAAAATTCTATCTTTATATAAGAAGTAGAAATATAAAAATATAATTTTTATATAGAAAGAAGCGTTGTAAATATATGAAGTAGAAATAAAAATGTGATATTTATTTATTGGAATGAAGCAATAAAAATATAATTTTTGTTATGAACAACGCGGTAAGGACTACATTGGAATTTCAAACAAATCCAAATGGTTCAGAAGTTCTGAAGTAAAAATGGCGGAGTGGAACCCCAAGGTGAGAACTTCTCACTTTTATTTTGATTTCTAGTTGAAATATATACTAGGATGCAGACGGTGCTTAGTAGCACACGACACCCGTCGTCCATAGACCATGGATGACTTGTTTGTTTGATTGATGTGTTGTGAAATTGATTGTGAGAAGTAGAGTGAATAAAATATTTTATAGTTAAAAATATAATTTTTAACGTGTATATAAAATAAATATTTATAAACAAATCGGATGATTTGTTTATATACACTGATTTGACTGATATTGATTTGGACGTTAAATTTTACACATCGCCCAACTGCACAAATAAAAATCTGTGTTTGTTGATTTGAAACCACACACGGGTATTGGGATGATATTTTATGTACACTAATCCCGATCGTTTAGTTGTATGTCAATCGATAGGTTGACAGACTGTGTAAGCGTTAATTATTTATATTTAATGCTTATGCAGTTGTGTGGTGCACTCTGGATGATGGTTGATTATTTATCGTTGCTATTATCTACATGTGTTATATGGAATCCATATAATTAACATTATATGGTAATTGATTGGTCCTCATTCTAATTTGGAAAATAAAGAATATTATAAAAGAAAATATTCATGTGTTGAATAAAATAAATATTCATGTGTTGAATAAAATAAATATTCATGTGTTGAATAAAATAAAATAAAATATGTTGAATAAAATAAATAATCATGTGTTGAATAAAATAAATATTCGTGTGTTGAATAAAATAAATATTCATGTGTTGAACAAAATAAATATTTATGTGTTGAATGGAAGAAAACATTCATGTGTTGAATAAAAGCCGTGTTGATTAGATTCACGCCATTTTGCCGTGAACGATATTTATGTCGATTTTATTCATTTTTATAATGAATATAGAAAAGGAAGTGATTTAAAAATATAACGTTATAAAAATATTATTATTTGTAGATTAATGATATGGAATATTCAATTTTGACTAGAAATTGAATATGAAGTTGAAATCGTTTTGAAAACGAATTTAAAACGATTTATAAAGTACGTTTTAAAAGGAAATCGATGAAATATATATAATATATATATATGTTATATATATAGAATGTCCTGAATAGAACGCGCCGCGGCATTTCGCGAATTTCGACCATTGACTTCGAATGGATATTACGGGAGATCCGACCGTCGGATTCTCCTAAAATTGGAACCGTTGGGTTCGTATCGAAAAGAGCTTTCTAATGAATATTAGACATTAGAAATCTAACAGTTGGATTTGGAATTATGTCCAAATAAAATTTGGGAAAGGTCGTTGTAAGTGCAGTTCAATGGCCATTGATGAAAATCGACTGTACGGGCCTTGATAAAATTATTAAAAATAGTAATAATTTGTGTAAAATCATAAGAAATGATTTGTGAAGAATTGGGACGAAAAATTCCAAATTTAAAAAGATAAAAATAGTTTTTTATCGAAATGAACTAGTTTTGAACTAGAATTATAATCCCATTTATTTTTAAAATAAATAAAGTGGATTTGAAATGGTTTTGAAAATAACCAGAATTTCCAATATATAATGTGGAAATGGATTTGAATCGAAATTGTTTTTGGAATATTTCGATGTTGGATTTCGTGATTATATAGATAGTGTTTTGGAAATTTGAAAGATATATTTATATCTTTATTTCCAATACGATATTTGTTGGTCGTAGAATTTGATATTCAATATAAGCCGATATATTTTCTATTCGGAGCCTTGTGTTAAATATCAAATGTGATTTGGGTTTGTCATGAATGGTTTCTTCATTAACACTGTTATTAAACCTAGTTGAGAAAAAGATTAAATCTTTTTATTTAGATTTAATGAAGTATACAAATTAAATGATATTTAATTGGAATTGAATTGGAATTGATTTTTGGGTTTATCGTGAACGGTGTTTTAAATAACACTTGTTCTTTAACCCGATAATTAATGGAATGTGATTTTGGGTTTATCGTGAATCATATTGTAGATGACATTGGTTCTTTAACTCAGCTAAAGAGAGGATATTTATTTTTGGGAAGATTAAAACTAAGTGGAGTTTTAATGAATCTTTAATTAGATTGAAGTGATCGAGAATGGAGTATCACCAGTTTTGCTCCAGGCGATAGATAAATCTTTAATTATTTTTGAACGTGAAATGGTAATTAAATTTACTGATAACACCGTGGTGTTAGATATGAAGTATGACCAGTTTTACTTCATGGGATGAATAGGTTAGGATTGGAAAATAAAATAAATGATTACTGCGGAGTTGTTCGCTAATCCCGACTAATTTGAATTGATTTTCAAAAGAAGACTAAAGAAAAAATTTAAAGAATTAACTTTGATAAAATTAATGGGAACCATTCCCAAAGTATGAGAATATTTGAATAAAGCAATATTTTGAATTGGAATGAGGCGTATGTTGTGTTTGTGTAACGCTTGTTTATTATATACGCGAGTTATTCAGAAAGATTGGGTTTATCCCATTCTGAATAACTGATTCGACGTGGTGTCGAGGTTGAAGACGGTGGTTGAAGACCGGAGGTCTTCACATCGTTTGGGTGATTACTGATGATCTTGATTGGGCTATACACCCAAGAGGAGGGAATCAGTTGGTGATCGTCCAGACGTACTTGGAGATCGATGGATATGTGAGGTACAAGGTGCCTCCGGTTTCGTTCAGACCCAGAAAGAACTTGTAAATGGACTGTGTGTCTGACATTGGATTTTATTCTGTGTGATTGATTTCTATTAAATATATATCTGTTTGGCAGCTGAGAATTTATTCTCTTGCTTAACGCCCTTCTCTGAGACGTACGAGCTCAGGGGTTATATGTTGATGGATATTAATCGCATGGAGTGAATTGCCTGTGTGGAATGCCTCAGTGGCAAATGATCAAGGCTTCTGTTGAAATGCAAAATCTTGTGGTTGATGATCAAAGCACCGCCTGTGTGGCATAGCTTTTTGTAACTTTGATTCGCGAGCCTCACACCCCGGTTGTGAACCAAAAACGGGAGAGGACTTCAGGGAGGGCATTTGTTTCCTTCTAGCTAGGATGGTGTCAGTGACCTACCAGCCCTGACATTTATATTATTTTCACCTGTGTGGTTGTTGGATTGCGAGGCGCCTCGGATATATCGGTGACTGTGTGGAGCCGATGGAGTCATTTGGCTCATTTACGCCCCAAAGGGCGGGGAAACGCAGTGTTCAGGCATTTTAATCCACATCGGTGGACCGGCCCTGATGATCCAAGGGTCGATGCGCTCTGACCCTTAGGCTCGGGCTAAAGAGTCTCGAAGCCAGTGAGGACGATCCCTTGCCTCGGTTCATAGATGGAAACCCAACTTCCAATACGTGACTTTGTGGTTTTTGATTGTAGAGCCTAGTATGGCGACATAATGGTATTGGGCACTTATGCCGTCTATGATTAATATTTATGATTTGAAATTGTTTTAACACTATACACTTATAGTAATAATAAAACATGAAATTTCACGTACCAAGCATTCTTGGCTATTATAAGTTAAAAACCCTATCCTCCGGCTTGCGTTGCATTGTGTGATGGGACCTGGGTCTTATAATAGCTTCATTGTTCTTTATTTAGCATTGCGCTGTTGTTTTATGCACTAGTATTCTTGGTAGGAAACCCGTTCCGTGTTATACGGTGTGGTCCCTTGATTTACCTAACTTTAAAATAAAGATTAATAACTGTTTTAGTTCTCACACCAGTCACATGACTGACCTGGAGTTTATTGTTTTAACATAAACACTGGGTGCTTTTATTTTGCATGGGCAACAAGTTGTTTTGGATTTGCAGATTTATATTCACAGGAACCTGGTTTACAGCTGGAATGATACCCGGAAAGCTCTGTATCCGTATATATCTTTCAGTTATGTATTATATTACTTTTCTGCTGCAGTAATATATTTAAATCTCTGATATTTAATGAATGTATTTTATTCATTTATACTCTGTATATTCTTGCATTCTGATGTAATTGTTGTAATAAACAATGAAATGTTCTTCTGTTTGTGTCCCGATGTGGCTTGTTCTCAAAACAGTCAGGGGTTTCGAACGGTCTTGGTCAGTTTAGTGATCGATTAGGATCGAGCGAAATTCCTTTTCGTCACATCAGCCCTGGAGAGGGCCCAGATATGAAAAGTACACTGAACTTAATTCAGAGCTGACAGACATCTGCATGGATATAGGAGGTGTTACCTCCTTTCCAAGGCCTCCTAAGAAGGAGCCAACACTAGCATAACCCAATTCTGGAAGGCATTGCATTTTTCATGACATGGACGGTCATAACACTAATGACTGCAAGCATTTGCGAGATTTGACTGAGGATCGGGTCAAACGAGGAGAGCTACCTAAGTATGTCACACAACCAACGACAATGGCATCTACCCCTGCACTGAGACCACCTATTCCCTAAAGAGGGAACGATCCTGAATTGAGTAATCGAGGAATTATCATTGACTGCACCCACTCAGCTGGTCTCTTTAGTTTGCCGGACTCCGGTCAGTAGTGTATGTTTTTAGGCTTTTAGCCAATTTCTCGCTGTTCTTTGCTTTTCCTGCATGTAATAAAAGTGGCATCATTATCCCACACGCACGGAATCGGCTTGTGGTCTCCAATCGTGTCCTAGGTTGATCCAACGACCACTGTACTTTCATGGATCAACATTAAGCATTGAGCTCTGGCTCCGAACTAGACCCATCTAGTCAAAACAAATTTTCATAGCATTTCCTCGGTCGTCTTACTCCAGTAAGGTTGTCGTAGAACCTCCTTAGCATTTCCTCAGTCATCTTACCCCGGTAAGGCCATCTTGGACTCTCATAGCACTTCCTTGGTCGTTTTACTCCAGTAAAGCCGTCTTGGAGCTATTTTTGCATTGTTTGTCTTATTTCCTTGCAGGTACGGACTTTTGGATTTCTCGTGTTATCCAAAACACATCTTCCTTCAGCCAGTAATATATGTTCTATGGGGCAAACTTGTTGATACGCTTTTTGGTCAAAGCCGTCACACGTGAAATGTCTGGTTAGCAAAAGTTTCAAACATTGAGAACATTGTCAGAAGACAAGAAGCACTTTGATTGAAGTCGCATCACCAACATAGAATGGCTTGAAAGTCCTAACATATGACCTCTTTTGGACCCGAAAACATCAATTATGGTGCTTATTATGGTAACCCTTGTATCCCTCTGAATTAGCTTCAAGTACAACTTTTGTTTGGTCAAAACGAATTTACGGTTTGAAAGTTACGTCCGTTTCCGTAAATGCGCACAGAACTGAAAACTTGGATTTTCGAATTAACTTGACCCAACTGGTTCGGGTCGGAAACCGGCTCGGATCAGATAGAGGCATCGCCACCCCATGAAATCAACATCGTCTCCTCATCACTTCAGTTCCGTTTCTGATTGGCTTCATCGGTTCGGATCAAGTACACCCGATCTGACCCCACTTCCATATGTGAAGAACTCTGGTAACTTGAACGTGGACGAGCGCATATCACATTGGTTCGGGTAGAGGGCCGAACCGATCTGCCTGGGACTGCTTCTGGATGGCAACTTTGACCTATTCTCATGTAGTAACTGCCTCCTACTTGCATAGTTTGACTTGGAAAGGATTTTTCCACGTTCTCCACTACATTTCAAGATTCTTGGAATGTGTTCCACGTGGCATACGACCCGGAGCTCCTCCAGCTCTATAAATACACCACCATATGGAATTTTGAAGATATCTTTGGCCACTCTCACTCTCGGCCTCCGTTATAACCATGAAAGGGTATTGCGCTTAATTAAAAAACTAAATTAACATGTGGATTACGTGTATAAACTCTTGTACTCCCATTCAAAACACGGATTGTGTGTCTTCTTGTAACTGATTCTTGTAATTTGTCAGTATAACAATAAGATTATAAAGTGGACGTGGACGTAGTTATCATATCTTAACATGAGTCTCCTTTTATTTTAATATTTCCTGCATTCTATGATCTGTGATTCGTAATTGTGGGACTCCTCATTGAATTTAGGTGTTAGTACAAAATTTTGGTCTAACGCTCTTATTTCATCGAGGCGCTCCTCAAGGCGAGTATTGAGTCGAGTTTTTTTAAAACATTGCTCTTCGCCAACAAAGCCTAAGGTAAATATTTGGCATTTGACTAACTCTCGCATGATTCCACATAATCATATTGAATTTTTCTTTCGACCACACTATTTTGCTATGGTTGTGGAACAAATGAGTTGTATTTTATACCATATTCTATAAGAAAGTGAAAAAATTCCTCAATAATATATATATAGAAATGTGTGTGTGTGTGTTCACCATAAATAGTATCCCTCCACATATATTTAATTTTTTAATCAATTCCTTATTTTAAACTCTCTAAATGTAGAGAAAACATCAAATTTCTCCTTTAAAATATACTTTGATATATCTAGAGAAATCATCAAGTGATAATAACATTTATTGAATATTGGAATGAGATGGTATATTAGAAGGTTTTGTTACATCATTATGAATCAAATCCAGTAGGGACTTGTAACTTGATAACAATGTATGAATGGAGTACGAAATGCCTTACCATATTGACACCCTTCACATACATGATTGGAACCAAAGGAGATTCATGCAAATTCACTAAGTTTTCATCACCATAACCTTCAACTTATCCACACTAAGAGTTCCTTTCTACCATGTAAAATTGAAGTGCTATCTTTTATTCCCACTTCTTAATATAATATTTAGATTCAGGCAACATGAAAAAACATTTAATTTTCTTACCTTTGTAAATGATATCTACCTTAATATTCACTATTTGGACCAATGAAAAGATAAATGTCCCGCATCAACTGTAATTTCAATGAAGAAGAATTTTTTATTTTTCACAGAAAATGGAAACATCTATCAACTATGAATCATTCATTTCCATTAGCAATGTTGACTACTCCTAAGATTGTCAATAAATAACGAAAAAATCCGTAATTCGGCCTTATTCATATCCAAAAAGCAGATAAATGTTCTGTATTTGAAAGAATGGATTTAAATGTGAATACAAAAACATTTATATCAAAAAATTATTTCTTCAATATTTATCAATATTATAGTTTATTTAATGTGTATATTATGACAATGTAATATATATATATATATATAACCTCAAATACATTTTTTCCAATTTTGGTATATGGGTTGGTCTCAAAGTTAATAAACTTACTTTAATAAGTTCTATAGGGATAAGAAGAACCTTTTAGATGCTACTGGGGTTCAGGAAGGTACTTCATTGTTAAGTAATTGGGTGTTCCTTTGTCCAATAATACCATCACTGATACAACGTGTAGAAAATTAGTGGATGATATTCGGGACAAATTACAAGGATGGAGGTGGAAACTGTTATCTTTTATTGGTTGTGTTGAATTGGTGCACACAGTTATCACTTCTAATGTCAGATTTTGGCTCCAGATATTTCAGATTCCAAACTATTCAATTGCTAAAATTAATACGGTCTGTGTAAATTTAATTTGGAGAGGTGGATTTCACCAGATAAGCTATAAGTTGTTATGCAGACTCAAAAAAGAAGGTGGAGTTAGGCGTAAAAATCTTTTCGGACTTAAATGGGCCTATGGGCTTAAGTTAGCATGGAAGTTAGTTTCCTCTAACAACCTTTGGGTCGTTTGGATGCGGACCAGAAACATGAAGGGAAAATTTTGGACCTCAAAAATAGATAATAATGCATCAGTGATCTAGAAAAGCTATTCTAAGCAAAGGGATGATCTCAAAAGGAGGATTTAAAGAGAAATTGCTAACGGCAACTTTACTAACTTATGGTGCGACCCATGGCTCAATGGTAAAAGTCTCATTGACGGATACGAGTACGATAGTTATTCGGCAAATGGTGATCCTAATGTGATGGTGGACACAATAATTTTGCACAATGCTTGGGATTGTAATAATAATTTGGTGGCTTATGCTCTATCACAGTAATTGTCAGCTAAAACTATTCATTTTGACAAAAATGAAGACATATGGGTATGGTCTAATGGAATCTTTAGACTAAAGGAGGTTTGGGATAGTATCAAGAATGAACACCCAATTGTACCGTGTAATGTGGTTTGGTCCAAATCATGTCCAATGAAAATGGAACATATCTTATACAAAGCCATTCTAATCCGTTTACCCGCTATGGACCTACTACACAGTTAGGGAATAATTAACGACAACAGGATGTGTATTGTGCAATGAGGCTTTCGGAAACCTAAATAGCCTATTTTTTGAATGCAAATTCAACAAACATTTATGGACATTCTAGAAACTCAAGTGTTTTAATAATAATGGCATAGGTTGTAACACCCCGAATTTTAGTTAATACTAAAATTCACTAATTACAGGATAAATAATCTCAGATGTGGGAATTGGGGGTAACGGGCTGCGTCATTGCGTTCGTCTCGGAAAAATACGTGAAATAGAGTCCGAGTTTTCGAGAATCGGAGTCCGTATGGCCCGGTTATGGCCCAAAGAAGTTTGCAGAAAATTCAAAGTTAAAAACAGATTTAGAAAAGCAAAACTTGATTTCGAAATTGGAGCCAGCAGGGGGACAGGCGGGAAATTTCCCGCCCTACCCATGTCGACAGGGCTGTCGACAGGCCTGTCGACTTGCCTGTCGACATGGGCGCGGCGTCCAGAGAACCTGGGTGCACCAGGTTGGGTTTTAGGCTGGCTTGGAGGGCTGGGTTCTAGAGATTTCCTAAATCTAACGGACCTAATCTAATCTAGGGTTAATCTAAGGGCCTAAAACACTCACCTAATCTATAAATAAGACCCCAACCCTACCCTAATTCATTCATAATTAGATCTTGTAACTAAACTATGGCAAAATGAAACTTGATCATGGCCTCCACAAATCAATGAAGAGAGTTGCAAGCTAATCAACCTCTAATCAACATCTTCTTCAACTAGAGCAACTAATTCCACTTCATTAGTTTGCTAATCTTGGTTTTGGTGAGTTCCTATGGCTTTAATAATCAATTGTTAAATTGATTATGGTAGGATGTTATAAGACATGGCTATGTTTGTGGATAAATGTGTTTATGCAAGTTTGTATGATAGGTGATTTGCAAGTTTTATGCTATATGCAAGTTTAATGCCATGTTTTATGATGCAAAACACTATGTTGAACATTTATGCATATGTAACATGTTATGCAAACTATATGTGAGAGTATATGCAAGTTATATGTAACATGATATGCAAGTTATGCATGTGATTTTATGCATGCTAAGTATTTGGTGTTATGCATGCTAAGTATTTGATTTTATGCATGCTAAGTATTTGATTGTATGCATGCTAAGTATTGGGTTTTATGCATGCTAAGTGTTTGGGTTTATGCAAGTTAAGTGGTGTGTTTATGCATAATAATTAATTGATTTTATGCATGCTAAGTATGTGGTTTTATGCATGCTAAGTGTTTGGTATTATGCATAAATCATGACATGCAAGTTTACCCTTTTAAATGTGATGCATACATATGCAAGATGACACCTTTATATGCTATGCATGTTTACCCTCCTTTAAGATGCAAGTCATATATGCAAGTTCAACATGTTAAGCAAGTTATGGGTATGCTTATATGCAAGTTCAACATGTTATACAAGTTATGTGTATGATGTTATGTAAGTTATGTGCATGTTGTTATGCAAGTTCATACGCAAGTTATGTGTATGATGTTATGCAAGTTATGTGCATGATGCTATGCAAGTTATGTGTATGTTGATGTGCAAGTTATGTTTATGATATTATGAAAGTTATGTGTATGATGTTATGCAAGTTAACATGTAACATGTTGTGCAAGTTCACACCTTTAAGACACATGCAAGTTCACCTTTGTATAACCTATGAATACTTATGCAAGTTGCCTTTATATATGACATATGTATGTTCATGCAAGTTGGGTTACTTAGCAATGCTAGTTGGGTTAATATTATGATGTAAGTGGACACCTTTTAACCCATGTTAATGCTAATGTATGCTAAGTGAAACCCATGTTAATTGTGAAAGAATCTTCTCTTGGAAATATGTCGTGTTAGCATAAGTACGTGGGGAAACGATGGGGTTAATAGACATGTTAATGAAATGGTGTGAAATGGTTATGATTAAGCATACCATAAAATGAATAAGCATAAGTGGGAATTTACCTATTGAGTTAGGTCTACCCCATGTGAATTTACCTATTGAGTTAGGTCTACCCATGTTAAGAAAAACTTGATGTTAATTAGGGATAATTAATGTGGGGGTGATTAATTAGGTGTAATTAATCGACTAAGACACGAGGTTGGACTCATTTGTAGTGTAAAACTGCCCGGACCCAACCGGCTTAACCAGTTGCTACAAATGTTAGCCCAATGTGAGAGGTCTTAGGCACAAACTAAATACGTGATTAACGTAAAGACACGAGGTTAGACTCGGTTATGACGTAAGGCTGCCCGGACCCAACCGGCTTAACCAGCGGTCATAAAAGATAATCTAATGTGAGAGGTCTTTATGAGGATCACGGTATTAATTAATTAAGAAACACTTAACCAAATTAGCATGTAGTGGGACATGAGGGTTAAGTGGGTGCCTTGGGTGGCATGTAGTAACTAGTGGGGGTGCCTCGGGTGGCATGAGGAGACTAGTGGGTTGCCTTGGGTGGCAATAGAAAATACGATTAGAATACTTAACCAAAGTGGAACATGTAATTAAAACATGGGTTTGGGTGGCATGTGGAAATCTAGTGGGTGCCCTAAGTGGCAATTGAAATATGATTGATGACTTAACCAAATCTTAACATGTAAGTGGGCATGACTATATAAGGGGTTAAGTGGGATGCACTAGATAAAAGTGGCAAGCTTAAGTAGTAGCTTGTGGGGGCCCATTTCAACCAATATCCCAAACGTATCTTTGTGGGCTCGGCTCTAGTCGGGTGACGGGACACGCATATTGGGCTTGACTATAAGTGGCCAAAACGGGTTAGCGGTGGCAACGCAGGATCAACAGGTTTCATATGCGTGTGTGGGCCCGGGCTGGTTGGTAAGTCGTTGTTGCATCGTGTAGATATAAAGCCGTGCACCGTTGATATTATCAGGTGGCCACCTTGGGGAATGATACAACCCATGGTGGGACCAGCACGGGTATCTACGGTAGGGAGCCGATCGCTTAGGAGTAGTGGGTACACCTAGTAAAGATAGGGGCAGACGGCACCTGTGTATGGGTACAAGAAACTACTAGGTAAAAATTACTAAGTACACTTAGTGGGATCAACCTTTAAGTAGGAATTACTCTTGGTGGGTAGAACTGGTGTGGTGCAGTGTAGGAATTATCCTTGGGTGGATAAATGCGCCTTTTCGGTTATCGTAGTACATCCTGTGTTTAGTTGGCTACTTAGTGTAGTCATTATCCCCAGAGGTACCGTACCTTGTTTATATCATACCCTAATTACTTTAATGATTGTATTGTTAGGGTTATAGGACTCACTCAGACTTATGTCTGACCCCGTTGTTGTTTATCTTTTTCCCAACCCTCAGGTTTTCAGAGTGGGCCTAGCACGAGTGGGCTTGGACCAGACCGCTATATCTATCTTTTGGGGGCTTGGACCGTAGAAGTAAAGATCGGTTTATCTTTTCTATTTTGGCTATTATCTATGTAGTGGGATTATGTACTTCTATTGTATCAGGATGGATATTATGTATCTAACTCTTGTTATGGTTTTGTGATGTGACCAAACATGTTTTACTTTCCACTGCAATGAAATGATGTTTTAAATTTTCAAGTATTACTTATATCTGTCCTATTGTAATTTTTCTGTTCTATACTCACTAAAAATACTCCACCAAAACTAAGGCATTCCCTTAGTGAGTGACCTTAGCGGATGTGGGGTGTTACACGTGGTATCAGAGCTTAAGGTTACCAGAACAGATAAAATTTTTAGAAAAACTATTTTCTAGGAATATTTTTGAAAGGAGTATTTTCAAAAACATGTCTTTTAAGAGAAAAGTTTTTGAAAGAAAAGCATAATCCCCAATAGCCATATCTATATCTTTCGAATTCTCCATTTTGAATCTCTTCCTTTCTCTCATTTTTGAGTTTCCCCTCCGCGTATAGATGATCTTTCTAAGATAGATAAGGATGGAAAACCACTTCAAGGGACTTAGACGTTAATCAGATTAGAAGTTGGTTCAAGAAGGAGGAGGACTGGTAGGTACCTATAGGATAGACGATGAGAGGAAGGCTCAAATAGTTGTTTTGTTAATGAAGGATGAAACCTCATTGGTGGGAGGTTACGAGTGGAGAATAGGGAAGAAGAAGGCTAGTAGTTATCCTTTTGGGAGGAATAGGACACCTTATTAGGATTGTCCAAAGGAGCAAGGGCAAGGTATGGAGGGTAGTTGTATTCCCTCACGGCTAGTGTACCAGATGGGGATAAGACCGTCTAGGTTGGAATTTGGATTTCTATAATATCCGGTTCAAACTTTATTTGATTATGATGCATCGAGTTCGTTTATCTCATCATTGTTAGTTGAGTCACTGCACTTAGACACCAGTTTGGTAGATGATCCCTTAGTTGTTTCAAACCCAATTGGGCTCCATGATGTGTTTGGGTTTGAAAGTTTCTATACTTAGCGTTGGGTTTAGGTGTGATGCTTGTTGGGCTTCATGGGCTATGGGTTAGTTTTGGGCATGGACTGGTTATCCAGTAGGGGTGCCGTTCTTGATTTGGAAGGGAGAGTTGTTAGGCTTATGGCCCGCTTGGGTAACACTCTCGAGATCTCTTTTAATCCCATAGAATCTGTTATGCTAAGTTATCTAGAATCGCTTGACACGTCGGTCTAGAGTTTGCGATCTGTTAGAGAGGTCCGGGAATACCCGGATGTGTGTGAGGAGGTGAAGGGCTTACCTCCGAAGCGGGAGATTGACTTCCGAATATATCTGGTGGATAATGCTAAACCAGTATCTTGGCTAGTGTGCCACATGGCTCCTCGTGAGAGGAGGGAACTCCATAAGTAAGTAGGCGATTTGCTTGAGAAGGGGTTCATAAGACGAAGTATATCGGAGTGGGGCGCTCTAGTAGTTTTTGTCACGAAGGCGGATGGGTCCCTCAGACTTTGTGTAGGCTAAAGAGAACTAAATAAACTCACAAAGAAGAATAGACACCCATTGCCGAGGATTGATGATCTCTTTGATCAGTTGGCTGGCGCCTCAGTATTTTTGTAGTAAGACTTAGCCACGGGATTTCATCAGTTGAGAGTGGCTGAGGATAGTATAGAGAAGACTGCCTTTAGGACTCCGGATGATTTTTTTTATGAGTGGCTGGTGATGCCATTTGGTTTGACGAACGCCCCCGCATACTTTGTTGATTTGATGAGAAGGGTGTTCAAGGAGTACCTAAATAAGTTGTGATGGTCTTTGTGGATGACATCTTGGTCTTTTCTAGGAGCAAAATAAGTTTTCGTATGTGCTCAATAGGGTGAGCAAAGCCAGTTAGGGAAAAACGGTGGTTTTGGAGCGAGACTGGCGAGGACATCCAGGGTTGGGCAAGGGGCTTAATTATTTAGCCGTTTTTACTAGTATCATCTCACGTAGGTCGTCTGAATTCGAAGGAGGTATCCCTTGGGTGTTTGTCTGATATTGGTTTAGGCCTTTGGGGCTTGCATTTGGGGGATGCCGAGTTCGACTAGGGTGGTCTGCGTGAGAGACGAACAGTTTTGATGATTTTGGATGATATCCTGGTGGAGAAGAGCATGCCCTACATCTTAGGGAAGTGTTGGAGACTCTTCGAGCGCATAATCTTAGGACAGTAAAAGTGGATGGGATTCTTAGCATCCTATGAGTTTGAGATAGCGTATACCCCTGGCAAGGGTAACGTGGTGGCAGACGCCTTGAGCAGAAAGAGGTTGTCCTTGAGTCCGTTGTTCGTGGAACAACGAAGCTTGGAATTTGTCTCGATGTTTGATTTCAGACCTTCCGTTGATTATGTACCCAGTTTGCTAGCTTCCTTGGAAGTTAGACCTACTCTTTTGGGGCGGATTGGAGAAGCACAGAGGGACGACCCACAGTTGGTTGAGTTGGTGGAGAAGCTCATAAGGGGGGGAGTCGTCCAGCCATTTGAGTAGGTACACCCTACACGATAGGGGGTGCTTGCGTAGAGACGGTAGACTTTGTGTACTGCAAGACGAGGGTTTGAGGAAGGTTATTCTTGATGATGCACACCGTTCTAGGATGACCATTCATCCCGGTGGGGACAAGATGTACCAAGACATGAAGAGGGTTTTCTTCTGGGCCGGTATGAAGAAAGATGTGGCCGAGTATGTCGCTCGATGCTTGGTGTGCCAACAAGTGAAGGCGGAGCAAAAGAAACCAGGTGGGATGCTTCACCCATTGGAAGTTCCGCAATGGAAGTGGGATAGTGTCTCGATGGATTTTATTGACGGGTTACCCAGATCGAGAAAGGGTAATACGGGAATTTGGGTGGTGGTAGACAGACTTACTAAGAGCGCCCATTTCATACCTGTGAAGAGCAAGAGGGCTGCTCCATGGCTAGCTTCTGTATACCTTCGAGAGATAGTTCGATTACATGGGGTACCCTCTAGCATAGTGAGTGATCGAGATCCTATCTTCACTAGCGAGTTCTGGAGAAGTTTGCAAGAAGCAGTGGGGACTCAATTGTGTCTGAGCACCGCATATCATCCTCAGACAGACAGCCGGACTGAGAGGGTGAATCGTGTTCTAGAAGACCTTTTGAGGCTTTGTATCTTAGATTTTGGAGGTACATGGGAAGAGCATCTTCCATTGGTGGAGTTCGCATATAATAACAACTTTCAGTCCAGTATCGGTATGTCTCTTTTCGAAGCTCTCTATGGAAGGCCTTGTCGATCACCTACATGTTGGTGGTAATCTACGGATAAGATCTTGCTTGGGCCTGATATGATTAGGGAGATTTCTGAGAAGATTGACTTGGTTCGAAGAAGGATGAAAGCAGCGCAGGATAGGCAAAAATCTTATGCGGACAAGAGAGGGACAGATCTTGAGTTTAAAGTTGGGGACATGGTCTTTGTCAAAGTGTCTCCATTGCGAAATGTGGTTCGCTTTGGATCTGTTGGGAAGTTAGCACCAAGGTTCGTGGGGCCGTTTCCTATTAAGGAAAGGATCAGACGGATGGCATATAGAGTGGAGCTGCCCGACAGACTTAGTGGTGTACATGATGTATTCCATGTGTCCCATTTGAGGAAATGCTTACATGAGACCGCAGAGGTGGTAGAGCCGAGCTTGCTTAGAGATGTAGAGGTAGAGCGTGATGCGACTATTCGACGAGCTGCTACTCGCATCCTTGGGTCAGAAACCAGGAAGTTGAGAAACAGAGAGGTTCAACTAGTCAAAGTGCAATGGGGAGAAGATGAGAGCAACGCAACTTGGGAGACGGAAGCGAAGATGCGTTCATTGTACCCATTTCTTTTTGTGGGTATGTCTTTAATTTCTCCTCTATCGTTGTCTAGTACTTATCTTATCTTTAGTATATCCTCTCGTTAGTATTGTTTGACCTTTAGATAGGGTAAAACTATGGTTGAAACATGTGTTTGAGACATGTTATGGTTGATGGATGCAAGTGGATGCAAGTGTTTGCTAGTGGTTGCTCGTGGATGCATATACACACACTCTAGGCATTAGATCGGCTCAGTCACTTCATATTGCATATTGCATAAAATTGTGTGTAGGAAACTGTATTTATGGATGTATAATGATTGTGTTATCATATGGATGATGCATTTTGGTGAATGATTGTGCACTCATGTAGATATTGTATGTGTCGATAGGGTTCTCTCGCATACATAATGGATGCATGGCACTATCATGGTTTGCATATGTTCATACATTAGATAGGGAACATATACACACACTTTTTGCATATGCTCATACATCATTAGAAATTGTTTTAAGGACAATGGATGCCCGTGTTTGATGGATTTAGTAGATGGTTGTTTGGATGGTAGGATATGCATTCTCCTTAGCTTAGAGATTTCGGGGACGAAATCCTTTAAGGAGGGGAGAATGTAACACCCCGAATTTTAGTTAATACTAAAATTCACTAATTACAGGATAAATAATCTCAGATGTGGGAATTGGGGGTAACGGGCGGCGTCATTGCGTTCGTCTCGGAAAAATACGCGAAATAGAGTCCGAGTTTTCGAGAATCGGAGTCCGTATGGCCCGGTTATGGCCCAAAGAAGTTTGCAGAAAATTCAAAGTTAAAAACAGATTTAGAAAAGCAAGACTTGATTTCGAAATTGGAGCCAGCAGGGGGACAGGCGGGAAATTTCCCGCCCTACCCATGTCGACAGGGCTGTCGACAGGGGGGTCGACTTGCCTGTCGACTTGCCTGTCGACATGGGCGCGGCGTCCAGAGAACCTGGGTGCACCAGGTTGGGTTTTAGGCTGGCTTGGAGGGCTGGGTTCTAGAGATTTCCTAAATCTAACGGCCCTAATCTAATCTAAGGTTAATCTAAGGGCCTAAAACACTCACCTAATCTATAAATAAGACCCCAACCCTACCCTAATTCATTCATAATTAGATCTTGTAACTAAACTATGGCAAAATGAAACTTTATCATGGCCTCCACAAATCAATGAAGAGAGTTGCAAGCTAATCAACCTCTAATCAACATCTTCTTCAACTAGAGCAACTAATTCCACTTCATTAGTTTGCTAATCTTGGTTTTGGTGAGTTCCTATGGCTTTAATAATCAATTGTTAAATTGATTATGGTAGGATGTGATAAGACATGGCTATGTTTGTGGATAAATGTGTTTATGCAAGTTTGTATGATAGGTGATTTGCAAGTTTTATGCTATATGCAAGTTTAATGCCATGTTTTATGATGCAAAACACTATGTTGAACATTTATGCATATGTAACATGTTATGCAAACTATATGTGAGAGTATATGCAAGTTATATGTAACATGATATGCAAGTTATGCATGTGATTTTATGCATGCTAAGTATTTGGTGTTATGCATGCTAAGTATTTGATTTTATGCATGCTAAGTATTTGATTGTATGCATGCTAAGTATTGGGTTTTATGCATGCTAAGTGTTTGGGTTTATGCAAGTTAAGTGGTGTGTTTATGCATAATAAGTAATTGATTTTATGCATGTTAAGTATGTGGTTTTATGCATGCTAAGTGTTTGGTATTATGAATAAATCATGACATGCAAGTTTACCCTTTTAAATGTGATGCATACATATGCAATATGACACCTTTATATGATATGCATGTTTACCCTCCTTTAAGATGCAAGTCATATATGCAAGTTCAACATGTTAAGCAAGTTATGGGTATGCTTATATGCAAGTTCAACATGTTATACAAGTTATGTGTATGATGTTATGTAAGTTATGCGCATGTTGTTATGCAAGTTCATATGCAAGTTATGTGTATGATGTTATGCAAGTTATGTGCATGATGCTATGCAAGTTATGTGTATGTTGATGTGCAAGTTATGTTTATGATATTATGAAAGTTATGTGTATGATGTTATGCAAGTTAACATGTAACATGTTGTGCAAGTTCACACCTTTAAGACACATGCAAGTTCACCTTTGTATAACCTATGAATACTTATGCAAGTTGCCTTTATATATGACATATGTATGTTCATGCAAGTTGGGTTACTTAGCAATGCTAGTTGGGTTAATATTATGATGTAAGTGGACACCTTTTAACCCATGTTAATGCTAATGTATGCTAAGTGAAACCCATGTTAATTGTGAAAGAATCTTCTCTTGGAAATATGTCGTGTTAGCATAAGTACGTGGGGAAACGATGGGGTTAATAGACATGTTAATGAAATGGTGTGAAATGGTTATGATTAAGCATACCATAAAATGAATAAGCACAAGTGGGAATTTACCTATTGAGTTAGGTCTACCCCATGGGAATTTACCTATTGAGTTAGGTCTACCCATGTTAAGAAAAACTTGATGTTAATTAGGGATAATTAATGTGGGGATGATTAATTAGGTGTAATTAATCGACTAAGACACGAGGTTGGACTCATTTGTAGTGTAAAACTGCCCGGACCCAACCGGCTTAACCAGTTGCTACAAATGTTAGCCCAATGTGAGAGGTCTTAGGCACAAACTAAATACGTGATTAACGTAAAGACACGAGGTTAGACTCGGTTATGACGTAAGGCTGCCCGGACCCAACCGGCTTAACCAGCGGTCATAAAAGATCGTCTAATGTGAGAGGTCTTTATGAGGATCACGGTCTTAATTAATTAAGAAACACTTAACCAAATTAGCATGTAGTGGGACATGAGGGTTAAGTGGGTGCCTTGGGTGGCATGTAGTAACTAGTGGGGGTGCCTCGGGTGGCATGAGGAGACTAGTGGGTTGCCTTGGGTGGCAATAGAAAATACGATTAGAATACTTAACCAAAGTGGAACATGTAATTAAAACATGGGTGAAGGGTTAAGTAAGTGCTTTGGGTGGCATGTGGAAATCTAGTGGGTGCCCTAAGTGGCAATTGAAATATGATTGATGACTTAACCAAATCTTAACATGTAAGTGGGCATGACTATATAAGGGGTTAAGTGGGATGCACTAGATAAAAGTGGCAAGCTTAAGTAGTAGCTTGTGGGGGCCCATTTCAACCAATATCCCAAACGTATCTTTGTGGGCTCAGCTCTAGTTGGGTGACGGGACACGCATATTGGGCTTGACTATAAGTGGCCAAAACAGGTTAGCGGTGGCAACGCAGGATCAACGGGATTCATATGCGTGTGTGGGCCCGGGCTGGTTGGTAAGTCGTTGTTGCATCGTGTAGATATAAAGCCGTGCATCGTTGATATTATCAGGTGGCCACCTTGGGGAATGATACAACCCATGGTGGGACCAGCACGGGTATCTACGGTAGGGAGCCGATCGCTTGGGAGTAGTGGGTACACCTAGTAAAGATAGGGGCAGACGGCACCTGTGTAGGGGTACAAGAAACTACTGGGTAAAAATTACTAAGTACACATAGTGGGATCAACCTTTAAGTAGGAATTACTCTTGGTGGGTAGAACTGGTGTGGTGCAATGTAGGAATTATCCTTGGGTGGATAAATGCGCCTTTTCGGTTATCGTAGTACATCCTGTGTTTAGTTGGCTACTTAGTTTAGTCATTATCCCCAGAGGTACCGTACCTTGTTTATATCATACCCTAATTACTTTAATGATTGTATTGTTAGGGTTATAGGACTCACTCAGACTTATGTCTGACCCCGTTGTTGTTTATCTTTTTCCCAACCCTCAGGTTTTCAGAGTGGGCCTAGCACTAGTGGGCTTGGACCAGACCGCTATATCTATCTTTTGGGGGCTTGGACCGTAGAAGTAAAGCTCGGTTTATCTTTTCTATTTTGGCTATTATCTATGTAGTGGGATTATGTACTTCTATTGTATCAGGATGGATATTATGTACCTAACTCTTGTTATGGTTTTGTGATGTAACCAAACATGTTTTACTTTCCGCTGCAATGAAATGATGTTTTAAATTTTCAAGTATTACTTATATCTGTCCTGTTGTAATTTTTCTGTTCTATACTCACTAAAAATACTCCACCAAAACTAAGGCATTCCCTTAGTGAGTGACCTTAGCGGGTGTGGGGTGTTACATAGGTAGCCTAGAGGAAGAAATTCAATACCTGAACGATCGACGACATGTGTTGAAGCTAATGGTATAGGTCGGCAAGATTTGCCTCACAACCGCAATGTGGCAGACATGAAGAGAAAGAAATTACCGTACTTTTAAGTGGAAAGCGAAAGACGTGCCAGCTAGTTCGAGTTTGATTAATAGAGAAGTCGCCATAATTATTGGAAGAATTAAACCGAAGATCCTTATCAGTGTAAGGAAATGAGAATTATTGCAATTGGAAAAGTGGAGCTGGAAGGCAGCAACTAGAGGAATTCGATGAGAGAATTTGAAGACGCCATAAATTTGTTCTATGTCCTAATGTGCTTTGCAGAGGATGTAGAGGAAAAGCATAATTTTGGATGTATTATGTGTGTATCATTCCCATATTCTATGAATGGATTGTATTAGTGGCCGAGTAGCCCATTTGCATGAAGCAACAAAAATTAACCCAATTTCAATATATATAATTTTTTAAGGTAACAGTTCATATTATGTATTTAATTTATGATATTAGCTCAATTATATTTATTATAGTCATATTTATTAATTTTTCATACTCTAATAGTCAATGTTATTGGAATAAATATTAAACCGAAATTTTCTGTTCTTGTTTGCATTAAAAAGCGTCGGTTGACAGACATGATCCCTTGCAACCAAATGAGCTATATCGCCTGCCGTAACTATAATATCAATTCCAATTTCCATCATAGTGGGGACAAGGTAAACAATTTAGAATCACTTGCGTTGAGACGGTTAGCACACTGGAAGCAAAAATCCAATCATCCTTAGAAACTATTGAGGTAAATTGTATCATACTGGCTGATAAGACACTCTAACCATTCTTTTTTACATTCCAATGTTCTTTTTATTATCCTTTTTAGTTACATTCTTACCATATAGTTTTACATGACATTTTGTATGGATATGCCAAACTTTCTGCATTGATCACAAATATACTAGATAATTCTTTTAAGAAACACACGTTCAGATAATAAATTGTCGCTATTTCCATGCTAGTACATCATCATTTGGAATGGAGACAACGATTATTTTCTTATCCAGAGGTTCTTGAGAAGAAATATGATTTTCAAACTCCCCTAACAGGGGTTGATTTGTCCACCCTTGTTTGATGTCAGAAAGGTAGTATATTCCTTCTGAAATCCATAAATAAAATACAGTTCATTCTTGCATCCAAAATTTCGACATGCAGATCAAAAGTTGAAATTTATACATAAATATTTTCAATCTTCAAAGGAGGAAATGTGAAATTAAAAGATTACCTTGAGTAGTAATAGCTAGCTCATTCCGGTAGCACCTCCAATCACACTTTGTTCTTCTTGTTAAATGAACTATTAATAGTAGTCGAAATTAAACATTTTAATTTATATCCCATGATGAAATCAAACAATTCATGAGAAATAGCCTTCATTAATGCAAAATCCTCTTGTTGATGCAAATTCCACCTTTGCATTTTTAATCTTCCATATCTTCGTCCTGCTGTTTTCCTCCATGGCAGTTTTATGGTCTTCTCCCACAAAATCCCACGAATCTTCTCCCAGCAAATAAGACTTCATACGAATCTTTCACACCTTATAGTTTGAAATGTTTAACAACTCAATTTCAAGATCATGGTTTGGGTTTGCTTTTGTAACTTAAGAATTAACACTTCTTCATCGATGGAGGATTCATAATTAGAAGGAATTCTCCTATAGCTCTTACAACACTTAAAAATAGACGAATTTTCAGTATTTTTAATTAATTAGCTTCTTAGGATAATGTTAGTGGAAAATGAGTTTTGCTACTATAACGAAAATATTTTCTTGTCAAAATGCCAGAATAGTGTAATTTGAGAGATTAAAGAAATTCAAAGGGAAAATATCATAATTTAATATCTGATCCCTCCCAAAATTATGTCTTTGGTGTATTATTTGACAAAAACCTTTTTTGTCATAATAGCATTTTTGAAAGAAAATTTACACGAGTCCAAGGTACTGTTTGTTCAGAGCAAGTGGCCACTTATTTGACCAATTATTGATGAATAAGCACTTTTATGTTGTTTATTTCGAATAAGCATTCAGATCTGAAACACTTATTTAGTAAAAAAGAATTAAGCACTTTCATAATGCTTTTTGTACTTTTGAATGATTAGTGATAATTTCTTCCACATATACCTTGTTAACGGTCACAAGTGATTGCCAACACTTGTGATTTCCTAACAGTGAAAATAAATGTTTGGAATGAATAATTAGCGAGTTGTGGTGTAATATGCAAGGGAAAAACATGAGTAAAAAGTCATGTGGCCTTTATAGTAGTTTGGCTCATCGAAGCAAACATCCACTCTGGAAGTTTATTGTAACACCCCACATCCGTTAGTGTCACTCACAAAGGGAATGCACTAAGTTCTGTGGAGCATTTAGGGTAAAAGATGCAGATAAATTACAAGATAGACAGAAATTAAAACAGCGGAAAATAAAACTTTGCTTTATTGATAAAATGATTTGTACAACTTTTTCTTTACAATATCAGAGTATCATCTGTCTTACAAAATAAAGAAGCGTAAAACATTATTTATATTCCCCAATGTAGCAAGAGCCAGCCATAACATCTGAAAAGATAATCCAAGTAAAACTTCGACAAATGTTCAAGCTGGGAAAGAGTGACAGTCCAACTTAACCTGAGCTATACAATTCCCTTCTTTACTACCTGGGGGGGGGGGGAACGGAAGAAAAGAAGACGAAAGAAAAACAGAGTCAGACATAAAGCCTGAGTAAGTTCAATAACTTCAAGCATGTGAACATGGAAAAACAAAAACGACATGAATTAACGGAATACAAGATAACACCATGACGGTAGGGTCAGCAAGATTAGACAAGATAATCACAAGATATGCTAGGATAAGATAAACTGGATATGCTCTAATACTTTCGCCGTTTCGCTATTTCCATGTTATACTGGTTTTTATATCTCTACACCACCTAACTAGTGTCCCAACTAGTAACGATAATCGTGATCCCAATCCCTGTAGTTTCTATTGCCTTCAGGCATACGTTTATTATTTATTACCTAGATCAAATCTAGGGTTTTCTATCAAGTGCTTTCTAGATTCAACTAGAGTTTACGCTTTCTGTTGAACGCTTCTCGGATTCAGGGTTTATGCCACCTATTCCAACTAGGGATTATGCTACCTATCGAACGATGCCCCCAAGTCTAGGACACACTACCTAGAGTGGTATACGTTCCTAGACTTCCCCACGCATGTATCACGAATCGTTATCGTTTGTCTAGATGCACATGTCCTGTAATGTGCGACCCGAGTCCTGTGGCAGGGCAAATCAAGAAACACAGAACTCGGTCGGGAGCTTTCAGATATCTGCCGATGCAGACGCTAAGGTCTGCTTCTATTCCAGTGGCTATGGTCCCACTCGACCCCTCCCTCAACTAATGAAAGGCACACCTTGAAAAATGAGAAGTATACGCAGGCCCCCCTATGCCCTACTGTCCTATGGGCATCCGCAACCATAACTAGATAGCAAGTATATAGTCTTTCGGAGTTCTCCGCCTTTCCGCTTCACATATCTCGATTGACTCAAGATGGATGGTAGACGACGAGTTGCTATCACAGGGCTACCGGTTTCTCACCTAATCACGCTGGTCCATCCTAGTCGTTACGTTGCCATATTTTTGCAACCAAGGCATACCCTTGGTTCTTCTACCGCAGACCTTAACCTCTGTAAGCCTAGGAGGATCAACTGCAGCCTCACAGAGGGATACCAAGAGTACCCTCACATCTCCTCAAAGCCTCGGGCTTGGTAACCCAATTCGTTGGAGCCTTCGTTTTAATCAGACGGACGTTCGCTCCTTCCCGTGTTATACTAAGAATTACTACTTAGTTTTGCTAACTAAGGTTTACCACTTAGTTTCCAGAATCGTTGTTTTCTTAACTAAGGTTTACTACTTAGCTCCTTTTAACTAAGGTTTACTACTTAGTTCTCTTTCCCGTCAATTTGGATTGGTTAAGTGTCAAAAGTCCATTCAAGCTAACTTAACCCTCTTCATTTATCCTGTTAAACTGGTTAAGTGTTATCAGTAATTCATGTTGACTTAACCCTACCACAAACCAAGTTATATTGGTTAAGTATTTCTTATTACTTAACCCTACCCATTCATCCTGTATTGGATAAGTTTTCCTTTTTAACTTAACCTTGCCCGTCTGTTTTAACTAACATGTTATTAATGGTTAAGTATTATCCCTTCATGTTTTAGACTTAACCCTATTCGTTTATCACAATCTGATGGTTAAGTGTTCAAGTTTACTTAACCCTACGGTCTAGTCCAGCTAACATGTCAAATTGGCTAAGTGTATTTAATTTTACTTAACCCCAACCTCTAGTCCAGATAACATGTTAATTTGGCTAAGTGTATTAACTTTACTTAACCCCACCTTCTAGTCTAGTTAACATGTTAATTCGGCTAAGTGTTTTCATAGTTACTTAACCCATACAAATCTTGTCTTGTTACCATGTTAAGTTGGTTAACTGTCCTTATGGACTTAGCCCTCCCATTCTAGCTTAACCGTGTTAAGTTGGTTAAGTGTTATTATGGAATTAACCCTCCAATTCTAGCTTAGCTGTGTTAAGTGTCAGTATGAACCTAACCCCACCCGTCGATTTGGTTACCATGTTGAATTGGTTAAGCGTCTTAGTTAACTTAACCCTACCATTCTTGTTCTAGCTTTAATTAAATAGATTAAAGCCGCGACCACTCACATTAGACTGATATTGTTGCGATTACTGGATGTGCCGGTTGGTTCCAGGCAGGTTTACATCGCAATTCAGTCTAACCTCGGGTTAGGCATATTCGTGTTTTCTAAGTTCAAAAGGGTTTTGATTAATTTTCAAATCAGGTTTTGAAAGTAACCATCCCGTCCGTCGGATCAGTTAGGGATAGCCAGGGAGAGCAGGAAACTTGTATTTTCCAAACCCAAGCCTAGACACTGTCCTCTCTGTCACCCTAGAACTTTCTGGTGTATTATTAAAAGAGATGTCGTTAATAAACCTTTAATTTGTCTAAATTTACATTTTCTCATTTAGGACAAACTCTATAAGTAAATTATACCTAATTTACTTATTTCATAATTACTCTTTTAATGTAAATTGTCAACAATTATTATTATGGGCCATTTTCCTCTCTATATCATATTTATGCCTTTTTGGTATGTAAACTATACCAAATTAATGTAACTAACCATGTTTTTGCTAAACCTGACAATTACCCTAAATTATGGACAATTTCAAATTTATGCCAATATACTTATTATGCCAAATTAGCTAATCCAATTCTGATTTAACATTCTAATTACAGTTCATGTCAAACTAGACTTATTATTCTAGTTCACAATTCATGTAAAGGCTAGATTTACAAGTCAATACTAGATTCGAATTACACATCCTATAATTCATGTCAAATTATCCAATTTGCATTTCTATGAACATGCCATAATACATGTTCCCAATTTATGCCAATTTCCATGTTTATAACTATGTTTTTAGTAAATTTCATATTTTTCCCAAATCGTATTCCCACCGTTCGTATAATCGTGATACAATCTAGATTATTGATAAATCTAGATTCATAGAAAATAGGGAATGAACCAAAGATGCTATGGAAAAGATAGACATAATAACTGGCATAAAATGACCTAACGAATTCCACTGAAATTGATCTAAAACATCGAAGGCCTATAGGTCAGAAAATCTTATGACATAAAAAGGGTTGAATAACAACGTAGTTACAAGAAAATGGGTAGACCTAACTTAATAGGCAAATTCCCAAGGTCTAAAACCAAAGAAAACCAAGAATAGACAGAATAGATAATCAGGTTTAGACCCAATTTCACTGTCACAAAACTTAAGCAACACTTTCCTAGTCATGAATCATAGGTATTTAATCACAGTTGTCCTTGTTATGTCATAGGCAATAGTTTATGTTTCCGAATCAAAGGCATAGGCTTGTGTTCATAGTCAAGGAAGTAATCCTCATAGTCATGAGTCACAGTCATAGGAAGTTTTCATAGTCATAGGCAATGTTCATAGTCAAAGAGGCATATGGTTTTAAGGTCCATAGTTTCATAGTCATTGTCTTATTGGTCATCGAATCATAACAGTTCTTAATTAGGTCCAAAGATATAAGCACTGATTTGAATAGAAAGATTTGGCATATTCTTTTATTCCTTTAATTTCATGTAACGAATAGAGAAAACATTCAAATCTAATAAGTAACAGACTTACATTGATCGGTTTTTAGAATAAAATGATGGCGTTGCTATGATTCGTGCGATGTTACTCGAAACCGTTTGAGTTAGCCTTTGATTCTTATCTTGAAGCTTTAATCTTGATTCGAATCTCTTCTGGACAACTTGAGCAGCATAACCTTGTCTTGGATTTTCGTATTATTTTCTTATTTATATTTATTTATACATTTTCTCAGAGGCAACATAAGGATAGAAAAGAATTGTGAATAGAGAAGGAGACTAGGGTTGTTTATATAGTGTAGAAGTCAACGAATCTGGTCAGAATAGCGTCCGGATACAGAAAAATGAACCAGGCTGCAGATCTGGAAAAAGCGGTGGAGGTCGACCCCTAGGTCGACTACCTAGTCGACCTGGGTGCCCCAGGTCGACTACCCAGTCGACCTGGGTCTTGGGCGGGAAGATTCCCGCCCAGCCCAATCTGGGTCCCATTTTGAATTTTGAACTCGTTTTCTGACTTGTTCGAATTTTAAACCGAATTCTGAAAATTCTAAAGACCATAACTTCTTCATACGGAGTCCGATTAACGCAAACTCGGACTGTATCTCATGCAGAATTCCGAGACGAACGCAATGGCGAAGCCCGTTTCCCTTGATTTTGATTTTAAAATTTAATTCTGCCTTGATTTGTGAATCTTAGTGTTACCGAATTACGTGGTGTTACATTCTCCCCAACTTAAAAGGATTTCGTCCCCAAAATCTTCAAGTTAGGAAGAATGTGTACTACCATCCAATCACCCATCTACTCAACCATTCAATCACAGGCATTCATCGTCCTTAAAAGATTTCTAATGCTTTCATGTTCATATGCATAGTGTGTGTATATGTATTTATCTAATGCAAAATCAAGCGGTCTACTGATTCAGTTGACCTCCTTAATGCAAATCATGTCAGTGCCATGCGTCCAATCATGTATGCAAGCACCCCTAGTTATGTAAATACTACATGCGTGCACAGCCATTCATCCATATGCAACATCCATATGATAACATATCAAGTTCAACTTACAAACAAATACATATCTGTAAATGCAATATGAAAGCGTCCGAACTGATCTAGTGCCTAATGCGTATGTATGTACATTCACGAGCAACCATTATCAACCACTTGCAACCATCAACCATAACATGTTTCAAATACATGTTTACATTCATTGGCTTCTACCTAAGGATCGAAGATACGACCTAGAGGATATACTTTGGAAAGAGAGAAACAATTATGCGTAAAGCTCCTAAACAAAGAAATCAAGGATGCACCCTTAAGGAAAAGGGTATGATGCTAGTATCTAGCCTTGTTGAGCTTTACTCCATTGTATCTTAACTAATTTAAATTCACGATTGTGAAGTTTCTAACCTCTATTTCCAAAATAAACAGATGTCAATCACGGTACCAAGTATATTTACTAAGATGATTAGAGGTCTCCCTCTTATCCGCCATGCCATAACTATAAGGGTCGAAAGGTTACTACGTGCTTTTTAGAGTGCCTGCCACAACTATTCATCTCTCATGCAGACCATCCTAGTCGAACTCGACATTCCTCAAGTACAAGCCCTAAAGGCCTAAACCAATATCAGACAAGCACCCAAGGAATATCTCCTCCGAATTTAGACGATCTACGTGAGATGACATAAGCAAACTCGATAGCTATTCTCAAATCCCTATTAACCAAAAATAAACTGGTCGGACCACCAATTGGATTTTGAGACTCTAGTGGGATCTTTCTACTATACAAGTACTATGCTGCAGAGAATCAACTATGGAAGTGGATATGAACAAATGCGAAGCACTAAAACGAACAGCAAAACTAGATTCTTCCAACAGGACTTCACTACCTTTCTCCTAGGTACGCTTGGAGGTGAAAGTATGTACTTGCCCTTTTGAAAATCTTGTCCTTTTCCCTTAATTACATGCCCTATTATACCATATTAAAGATAATTCCTCTTGTCTTAGGTTTTATAATTCCTTCCTCCCTTGTGAGCTAAATCTACATCCATGAATTCCTCATCCTCTTCTGTGTGTTGACAAATCTCTTGAAAGCTGCCTCCATTTTACGGAAAACCCTATAAGCTTGAAAGAAAACTGGTCGTAGGTCAAACAACTACGGTTATGGATGGAACTAGGCACGACTTCGCCCTTCGATGAGGTTACCTCCCAGAAAGCCAGGAGCCCCAGAGACTCAAGAAAGAAGGAGACAAGAATTCAAACAAGATAGTGCGTATGGCTTTGGGGAATATGCCTTTTAAACAAATCTTTTCTCTTGAAAATGCTTCTTTTAAAACCATTTTGAAAATAATTTTTCAAATCCTTTATCTGATCTGGTAACCTTCAGCTCTGATACCACGTGTAACACCCCACATCCGTTAGTGTCACTCACAAAGGGAATGCACTAAGTTCTGTGGAGCATTTAGGGTAAAAGATGCAGATAAATTACAAGACAGACAGAAATTAAAACAGCGGAAAATAAAACTTTGCTTTATTGATAAAATGATTTGTACAACATTTTCTTTACAATATCAGAGTATCATCTGTCTTACAAAATAAAGAAGCATAAAACAATATTTATATTCCCCAATGTAGCAAGAGCCAGCCATAGCATCTGAAAAGAGAATCCAAGTAAAACTTCGACAAATCTTCAAGCTAGAAAAGAGCGACAGTCCAACTTAACCTGAGCTATACTATTCCCTTCTTTACTACCTGGGGGGAACGGAAGAAAAGTAGATGAAAGAAAAATAGAGTCAGACATAAATCCTAAGTAAGTTCAGTAATTTATAGCATGTGAACATGGAAAAACAAAAACGACATGAATTAACCGAATACAAGATAACACCATGACGATAGGGTCAGCAAGATTAGACAAGATAATCACAAGATATGCTAAGATAAGATAAACTGGATATGCTCTAATACTTTCGCCGTTTCGCTATTTCCTTGTTATACTGGTTTCTATATCTCTGCACCACCTAACTAGTGTCCCAACTAGTAACGATAATCGTGATCCCAATCCCTGTAGTTTCTATTGCCTTCAGGCATACGTTTATTATTTATTACCTAGATCAAATCTAGGGTTTTCTTTCAAGTACTTTCTAGATTCAACTAGAGTTTACGCTTTCTGCTGAACGCTTCTCGGATTCGGGGTTTATGCCACGTAGTCCAACTAGGGATTATGCAACCTGTCGAGCGATGCCCCCAAGTCTAGGACACACTACCTAGAGTGGTATACGTTCCTAGACTTCCCCACGCATGTATCGCAAATCGTTATCGCTTGTCTAGATGCACATGTCCTGTAATGTGCGGCCCGAGTCCTGTGGCAGGGCAAATCTAGAAACACAGAACTCTGTCGGGAGCTTTCAGATATCTGCCGATGCAGATGCTAAGGTCTGCTTTTATTCCAGTGGCTATGGTCCCACTCGACCCCTCCCTCAACTAATGAAAGGCACACCTTGAAAAATGAGAACTATACGCAGGCCCCCCTATGCCCCACTTTCCTATGCCATCCGCAACCATAACTAGATAGCAAGTATATTGTCTTTTGGATTTCTCCGCCTTTCCGCTTCATGTATCTCGATTGACTCAAGATGGATGGTAGACGACGAGTTGCTATCACAGGGCTACCGGTTTCTCGCCGAATCACGTTGGTCCATCCTAGTCTTTAGGTTGCCATATTTTTGCAACCAAGGCATACCCTTGGTTCTTCTACCGCAGACCTTAACCTCTGTGAGCCTAGGAGGGTCATCTGCAGCCTCACAGAGGGATACCGAGAGTACCCTCACGTCCCCTCGAAGCCTCGGGCTTCGTAACCCAATTCGTTGGAGCCTTCGTTTTAATCAGACGGACGTTCGCTCCTTCCCGTGTTATACAAAGAATTACTACTTAGTTTTGCTAACTAAGGTTTACCACTTAGTTTCCAGAATCGTTGTTTTCTTAACTAAGGTTTACTACTTAGCTTCTTTTAACTAAGGTTTACTACTTAGTTCTCTTTCCCTTCAATTTGGATTGGTTAAGTGCCATTAGTCCATTCAAGCTAACTTAACCCTCTTCATTTATCCTGTTAAACTGGTTTAGTGTTATCAGTAATTCATTTTGACTTAACCCTACCACAAACCAATATATATTGGTTAAATATTTCTTATTACTTAACCCTACCCATTCATCCTGTATTGGTTAAGTGTTCCTTTTTAACTTAACCTGGCCCGTCTGTTTTAACTAATATGTTATTAATGGTTAAGTATTATCCCTTCATGTTTTAGACTTAACCCTATTTCTTTATCACAATCTGATGGTTAAGTGTTCAAGTTTACTTAACCCTACGGTCTAGTCCAGCTAACATGTCAAATTGGCAAAGTGTATTAAATTTTACTTAACCCCAACTTCTAGTCCAGATAACATGTTAATTTGGCTAAGTGTATTAACTTTACTTAACCCCACCTTCTAGTCTAGTTAACATGTTAATTCGGCTAAGTGTTTTCTTAGTTACTTAACCCCTACAAATCTTGTCTTGTTACCATGTTAAGTTGGTTAAGTGTCCTTATGGACTTAGCCCTCCCATTCTAACTTAACCTTGTTAAGTTGGTTAAGTGTTCCTATGGACTTAACCCTCCAATTCTAGCTTAACAGTGTTAAGTGTCAGTATGAACCTAACCCCACCCGTCGATTTGCTTACCATGTTGAATTGGTTAAGCGTCTTAGTTAACTTAACCCTACCATTCTTGTTCTATCTTTAATTAAAAAGATTAAAGCCGCGACCACTCACATTAGATAGATATTGTTGCGATTATTGGATGTGCCAGTTGGTTCCGGGCAGGTTTACATCGCAACTCAGTCTAACCTCGGGTTAGGCATATTCGTGTTTTCTAAGTCCAAAAGGGTTTTGATTAATTTTCAAATCAGGTTTTGAAAGTAACCATCCCGTCCGTCGGATCAGTTAGGGATAGCCAGGGAGAGCAGGAAACTTGTATTTTCCAAACCCAAGCCTAGACACTATCCTCTCTGTCACCCGAGAACTTTCTGGTGTATTATTAAAAGAGATGTCGTTAATAAACCTTTAATTTGTCTAAATTTACATTTTCTCATTTAGGACAAACTCTATAAGTAAATTATGCCTAATTTAATTATTTCATAATTACTCTTTTAATGTAAATTGTCAACAATTATTATTATGGCCCATTTTCCTCTCTATATCATATTTATGCCTTTTTTGTATGGAAACTATACCAAATTAAGTGTCACTAACCATGTTTTTGCTAAACCTGACAATTACCCCAATTATGGCCAATTTCAAATTTATGCCAATATACTTATTATGCCAAACTAGCTAATCCAATTATGATTTAACATTCTAATTACAGTTCATGTCAAACTAGACTTATTATTCTAGTTCACAATTCATGTAAAGGCTAGATTTACAAGTCAATACTAGATTCGAATTACACATCCTATAATTTATGTCAAATTATCCAATTTGCATTTCTATGAACATGCCATAATACATGTTCCCAATTTATGCCAATTTCCAAGTTTATAAATACGTTTTTAGTAAATTTCATATTTTGCCCAAATCGTAATCCCACCGTTCGTATAATCATGATTCAATCTAGATTATAGATAAATCTAGATTCGTAGAAAATAGGGAATGAACCAAAGATTCTATGAAAAAGATAGACATAATAACTGGCATAAAATGACCTAACGAATTCCACTGAAATTGATCTAAAACATCGAAGGCCTATAGGTCTGAAAATCTTATGACATAAAAAGGGTTGAATAATGACTTAGGTTCAAGAACATGGGTAGACCTAACTTAATAGGTAAATTCCCAAGGTCTAAAACCAAAGAAAACCAAGAATAGACAGAATAGATAACCAGGTTTAGACCCAATTTCACAGTCACAAAACTTAAGCAACACATTCCTAGTCATGAATCATAGGTATTTAATCATAGTTGTCCTTGTTATGTCATAGGCAATAGTTTATGTTTCCTAATCAAAGGCATAGGCTTGTGTTCATAGTCAAGGAAGTAATCCTCATAGTCATGAGTCACAGTCATAGGCAGTGTTCATAGTCATAGGCAATGTTCATATGCATAGGCAATGTTCATAGTCAAAGAGGCATATGGTTTTAAGGTCCATAGTTTCATAGTCACAGTCTTATTGGTCATCGAATCATAATAGTTCTTAATTAGGTCCAAAGATATAAGCACTGATTCGAATAGAAAGATTTGGCATATTCTTTTATTCCTTTAATTTCATGTCACGAATAGAGAAAAAGTTCAAATCTAAAAAGTAACCGACTTACATTGATCGGTTTTTAGAATAGAAAGAGGGCGTTGCTATGATTCGTGCAACGTTGCTCGAAACCGTTTGAGTTAGCCTTTGATTCTTATCTTGAAGCTTTAATCTTGATTTGAATCTCTTCTGGACAACTTGAGCAGCATAACCTTGTCTTGGATTTTCGTATTATTTTCTTATTTTTATTTATTTATACATTTTCTTAGAGGCAGCATAAGGATAGAAAAGAATTGTGAATAGAGAAGGAGACTGAGGCTATTTATATAGTGTAGAAGTCAACAAATCTGGTCAGAATGGTGTCCGGATACAGAAAAACGAACCAGGCTGCAGATCTGGAAAAAGCAGGGGAGGTCGATCCCCAGGTCGACTACCCAGTCGACCATGGTGCCCCAGGTCGACTACCCAGTCGACCTGGGTCTTGGGCGGGAAATTACCCACCCAATCCAATCTGGGTCCCATTTTGAATTTTGAACTCGTTTTCCGACCTGTTCGAATTTTAAATCGAATTCTGAAACTTCTGAAAACCATAACTCCTTCATACGGAGTCCGATTAACGCAAACTCGGACTCTATCTCATGAAGAATTCCGAGGCAAACGCAATGGCGTAGCCCGTTTCCCTTGATTTTGATTTTAAAATTTAATTCTGCCTTGATTTGTTAATCTTATTGTTACAGAATTACGGGGTGTTACATTTATTATTTTATTACTTTACTTTTACAAATTACAATATGGACTTGGTATATTTTCAAGAGTATAAGAACTATGGTAATTCCAATTGTTATGGTATGCGATTCTGAGGGTTATGCTCAGAGAGGATGGTAGTACGTTATACTTCATGATCCAAGTGCTTAGGAGTGGATGGAGTAGCCTTCACGAGTCCATGAATCCATGTGAAGTCAAGTTGGGATCGAGAAGCTAGGATACTTTAATGGAGCTACTATGGTAAGATAGTCCAAAAAATGGTCCAAGTGTCCAAAATGATGGTTCTTCTTCTTCTCGAAGTGATGGAGGGTGCTTGGAATGCTGTAGAGAGGTTATCTTCTACCGAGGAAGCCATGGGAGCTTAGAGCTAAGCAAGATCCAACCCTCTCCATGTTGGATAATGAGGAGTATTTATAGGACAACGTAGGCAGGAGGAGCAGATGGAGTAGTTGAGATTGTAGGGTCCACCAGCTATAATTCGTATTCCAGGATCGATACCGATCCCGATAC
>JASFAX010002126.1:0-47319 GCA_030737875.1 Allium sativum
AAGAAACAAATAGCACAACAGATCACTCACACAGAACCACACACACATGCACAGAATTACATACATAAGCATATCCAGACTCACATACACACTTAAACTGACTTGCACACTTACACGTATCACACATGTTGTTCGGACCAATTAAACAAACACTGTTCTAGCATTCTAAAAAATCATATTAAAGAAAATCTCAAAGCATTGTTAGTCTCACCACTTTTGCAAAAAAAAAAAAGAGAAAAACATTGTTCAATAATTTTTCATATAATCCAACAATAGCAGCTCTTGTTTCAATCTCATTTCACCATATTCCTTTGGCCTATTTTCCATTGTTCTAATAGTATTAAACCCTAATAGTGTAGAATTGTTTGCTCAATTTTCCAATATACTTATAACATCATGACTCTTAAATCTGGTTACCGATTAAAATATAACAAGACACCTTACTAGTTTTGTGTTGTTTTGGTTTTCTTCTCTACTTAGTTTCCTCAGAATCGTCCATCAATGAGCATAAACCAAAAGAGCGTTAGATGTTCAACATCCTACTTCAGATCTGTAAACACAATTGACTTTAAAGGAGTGATTTATCAACGAGTGAAAAAAATGGACCAAGGTTTATGGCAACTTACAATAAAAAGTATACGATGACAGATGGTGATTCAAAAAGCTAAAGTCATTTGAAAATCACCTGAAAATAAAGCCGAATAAATCATCGACAAATGATACGCTTTTGTAACTGAATCCCTAAACCCTATTCATTGAAATAGAAGTAGCCCAGATCAATAAGGAAAAAATTACCATGGTAAGGAAGTAGAAAGTAGCTTGGCATCTAAATTGACGAAGCTCAAATCCATCAATACAGAAATTTGTTCCTTAGTTTTTTTTTGAATCGCGGAGTAGAGACAATAAGAGAACCGAATGAATGGAAACGGTTTAGTGGCCCGAGAGTTTGAGAAATAAGTTTGAGAAGTACGAATGCAGTCTAGTATGTAAATTACATTTAATTCTTCTAATAATCAAAATTAACTAATTTAGAAACGAAATTTAACGAACTGAAATAGCACAAGACTATACCGAGGCTTGAAATACAGCTTAACTGTTTCAAACTAAAAATACATTGCATTTCAAATTAATCAATTTGGTGTAGTGAAGCTACTAAATCCTACTAATTTAAGGTTCCCATCATTCACGCATATTCCCAAATCTCACATCAGGCGAGAGAGTAAGCATTCACTTGTTATTTGGAACACCCCACCTCCGTTAAGGTCACTCACAAAGGGTATGCCTTAACTTCGGTGGAGCATTTTAGGTAAAAGATGCAGATAAATTAGAAGACAGACAAATAAACAGCGGAAAAACTAAATTTATTTCATAAGTACGTGATTCAGTTAAAACATTACAACACTGTCTCAAACCAACTTTCAAATTATTACAACAAAATCTCTATCTTGAATTAAAACATAAAGAAGCATTAAAACAATAGTAAGACAGCATAAATCCCCAATAAGAGAGTATCCAAAGCCATAGCCCAAGGAAAAAAAAGATTCCAAGCAATACATCTACTCTCTTCAAACTAGAAATGATCAGATCTAAGATGAAGTATTCCCTCCCTGCGGACCTGGAGGGGGGAAACGGAAGAAAAGAAGACGAAAGAAAATGGGTCAGACATCTGGTAAGTCCAGTGACTATTTAGCATGCAAACAAGAAAAGAGTTATGACAGGAATAAACAGAATCTAGGTCAACACCCTAGAAATAAGATAATAAGGCTGAAGATGCTATCGCACTCATTTCACTTCTCTGCACCACCTAACTAGTGTCCCAACTTGTATTCTATATAAAATGATCATATTGTAATGCGATCCTAATCCCCGCAATTGTGGTAGCCAGGATACATCTATCGTGAGGATTCCACCTCAATCTTCCTAATTGCCATAAACATGTTAGATTACTGCCCTATCGATCGGATCCTTACTCGTATTAATTTTTTCTTGTGTATGTGTCAATCGGTCCTCTCTTGCATGTAGATACCCTGTGCTCGTCCCACCATAAGGTGTATCAATCCTTATGATAGCAACCCGACATGATTCAAGATGCATAGTGTATAATTACTAGTACCCAGTGCCTGTTTTCCCACTCCGGAGTACGTGCACGCCCATAAACCATCGGAACCTACACTAACGTACCCACTGGTGTTGTTTTGACTGCTTATAATTAGCCTAGTAATCGTGCCCCACCCTGCCTAGTTCAGGGTACCATGATACATCTATGTGGGTTGCTGCTGAAATGGGTCCCCGTTACTAGGGTTTCCTACTGGTTAAGTTTTGTGGCCTATATTTACTAATATTACCCACCTACATGAGATGTACTTAACCCTCCCACTTCAAGCATGTTTATTTAATGGTTAAGTTTTGTGGGCCTATATTTACTAATATTACCCACCAACCCGATATGTACTTAACCCTCCTTCTGATTCAAGCATGTTTATTTAATGGTTAAGTTTTGTGGGCCTATATTTACTAATATTACCCACCAACCCGATATGTACTTAACCCTCCTTCTAATTTAAGCATGTTTATTTAATGTTTAAGTTTTGTGGGCATATATTTTGTGGGCCAAATCATGCCATTAATATGAATTTAAGGTTTTCCCAACGTTACCCCCGTCACGAGTCCGCAAAATTCACATAGATTGTTAGGCTCGTAACTCAGCCTAACTTATATACAAATGGGGAAATTAGGGAGCATGTACCATTCACACAACATATGAGGAACTAACTAAACATGTGTCATGTAAACGTGACATAATATAGTGAACTTGCATATTTGGATCCAACTAACATGAGTCTTTAAGCATATGAGATTACCCAAATTCAACTAGACATGTAAATGTAAACTTTTATTTTGGGTCGAACATAAACCTTAAGCATATAGAATTTCACAAGTTCAACTAGACATGTGAATGTAAACTTTAATTTGGATCCAATAATCATGAATCTTAAACATATGGAACTACACATGTTTAACAAGGCATGTAAGTATGAACTTTTATCTTGGATCCAACAAACATGAATCTTAAGCATTTGGTTTTACACAAGTTTAACAAGGCATGTAAATATGAGCTTAAATTTTTGGATCCAATTTTCATAGATCTAAATGTGAATCTAAACATAACACATGTATTAGCCTAACAACTTGCATGATTCAATAAACATAGATCTAAATGTAGATCTAAACATAATACATGTCTTAGCCTAATAACTTTCATGATTCAATAAACATAGATCTAAATAACTTGCACGATTCAATAAACATAGTTCTAAATGTAAATCTAAACAACTTGCATGATTCAATAAACATAGATCTAAACAACTTGCAAGATTCAATAAACATAGATCTAAACAAATTGCATGTGACGGCCTGCTCCGCACCAGCCTGCATTTCCTCCGGATGTGCGCTATACACATGTCCCGACTAGCACGGAACGGTCGCCAAAGAAAGGAAAGAAGGGAATGAACTAATCAAAGAACCTGTAGAATATCTCACAGCGCATGGAATAAAATATAATAATAACATACTTGACATAAAACAGGTGAGACAGTGCATAAGCTGATAACTAAAATCAACATCAATCATCAGAGCAGCGGAAATCCAAATACAGCTTATTACAATTTTCCAAATTTACTGTCTCTAAACAAAAGAAAGCTAAAGTAGAAGATGCACCACCAATGCCCAAGCAGTGATCTCCAACAACACAGGGAGAATATTATATATATTACGTGGAAGCCTCCTGCTCGTCTCCAGATCATCTACCCGTGCATCACCAGCTAACCTGTCTCTAGTCTGCTCGTGTGAGCACCCAGAGTAATAAGAGGAGACATAAAACTCTGGGTTAGACATAAAGCCTGGTATGAGCGATAAGCATCTAAACAGAATAATAACAGGTATACTAAACCATACCTGAACCTGGACCTGCAACCAAAGAGTTAGTACCACATACCGTACAATACTCTAGGGTGCCATAATAAAGAGTGTAAGAATACGGGGGTGGGGTGTGCATGTCATAACGATAGCAAACAAATCAACCATAGCAGCCATCCTTACATCTCTCCCGCAGTGCGTAAAGCATACGACATCTACCACCATGGAACACTAGACAAATTGAGGTAACGACGAATCCCGACTTGTAGGAACCCTGCTGTGACCAAGCTAAACATATGGAGTCATGACCAAACATTTCAATGACCCATCTCATTGGTCGTAGCCCTTGGTTCTACCAATGCCATAATGGCCCTGAATCCGCCTCCGTACCTCCTACCATAGTGGTCCAAAGCTATAGACATCGATAACCCCTTAGCACGCGTCCCGCAGCAAAACCCAACCATGAAGCGAACTCGTTGATTCCCATCTGAACCTTGAGCTCTAACTTCTCATTTGGACTTCCTTTGCATCTCGGGTTTGGTCGAATTGGAGTGGTCTTTAGAAGAGTTGTCACGCAGTAACAGTCCTAGAATTCGGTTCGGTTCAGTAGTCATCACCCTCGTCGGTTCGGTTCGGTAGTCATCACCCTCGTCGGTTCGGATCGGGTACTACGCTTCGGGTCGGGTCGGTGTCCTCCTCCGGGTCGGGTCGGGTCACTGTCTTCCTTCCAGTTTTCTCCGATCAGCTCCCTCATTTTCCATCTACTCCGATCCGATCCGCTCCCGTCCTCCATCAGCTCCGATCCGATCCGCTCCCTTCGCCTTGCTCCAGTCGTACCCTTCCATTCTTGAGTCGATCCGATCAGGTCTCCATTATCCTTCCGATCCGATCCCTTTTGTCCACTCCAACTCTAAGTAAACGACCTTCCTTCTCGCCAAGCCTCCTCCAGTGACAAGTCCTAATCCAGTTCGGATTTCCTTGGTCAGTTCACTAATCCGATCCGACCCCTGCTCCGATCCGAACCGGTTCGGAACCTGCACATTTCTGCAACTTTCCAGCGAGCTTTCTACGCCATTCGATGACGTTTTTGACCAATTTAACTATTCTAATCAATCATAAAACATACCATAGAGTCATAGCAACATGTAAGCGCAACCACAAACACCAAACAACAATTCAAATGAATCAAAACGGATCAAAAGTGGCCAAAACTCCTTATTTTCCCTTAAGCATGTTTAAGTAAAACTAATCATAAGGTTAACAAAACTTAATCAAATCGAACCAAATTTCTAACAGAAGCATACAACATTATTTAAGAATTTCTAAACATTTTTCCAGAATTTATTAGTGTGTAAATTCGCTAATCTTCACTAATTACCCTTAATTACCGTAATTAGTGCAAAAACTATGCAAATCACTCACCTTGGCCACAAAATAAAATACCAAATCTGAAATACTCTCTGTTTGGGTCGAATTTCTATGTATAGCAGCAGCTCCAACCTTGCTTTGTTGCTATTTGGCCTTGCTTTGATGTAGTTTAGGCTTAAACTTCACTAAAAATGTGTTTTGGAGTGGTTTTAGAGGATGGAAGCCATTACTAAGGTCTCAAGAAGGTTTGTGGCGGCTCAAAACTGAAATGAAAGTGATTTCCTAACCCTAATCAGTCCTCCTATACCTCTAAACCCGAAATTCCCCTTTGGTCTAGCTGCTAATCACCCGGTTAAGCCCAATTAAGCTGTTTTTCACCATCTGAAACTTTTTCAGCCATATCTCCCAAACGGTGAGTCCGTTTGGCTAACGTGACCACTCTACGGAAAGAGAAACCATCATCCGGAGCTAAAGGAAGTGGTTTCAGGTCAAAATTCCTTTCCAGTCAAAAGTTATGGCTAAAACAGTGCCAACTAGGGGTAAAATGGTCATTTAAAAATCGGGAAAAATCATGAACATGGGAAATGACCCCAATAGTCGTCTCCCAAAGTTACATGACCATACGACTTCGTCTGTGAAAGAAATAAATATCCTACGATCCTATGATGCGTAGAATACGGGTCGTTACATTCTCCCCCCCCCCCCCCCCTTAAGAAATTTCGTCCCCGAAATTCCTTAACCCAAAACATACAAAGGATCCTGCATGCCTAACAACCACATACATCAATCAAACATGCAAAACAAGCAAAACAAACCTATCCTAGCATGCGGAAAACTAAATCGAAGTCAAAATCTTACCAGGCAAAGAGTTCTGGGTGTGTCTTCCTAATGTCCTCCTCTGTCTCCCAAGTACAATCATTCTCGTCCTCGCCCCACTGAACCTTGACTAACTTCACCGCCTTCCTTCGAAGTTGCTTCATGTCGTGCTCGACAATACGGGCCGGCTTGCGGTTCCCAACCGCCTCGGGTTCTACTTCGAAGTCCTCTAACTGATCAGGTGAAATAGTCATATCTGAGTCCTGAACGAACTTCCTTAGTTGGGAAACATGAAATACGTTGTGAACTCCCGCCATCTTCTCTGGTATGTCAATTCTATATGCCAAATTCCCGACTAGTTCGAGAACAGGGAATGGGCCAACGAATCTTGGTGCCAACTTGCCTCTCCTGCCAAATCGTATTACGCTCCTCAACGGAGAAATCTTGACAAACACCAAGTCGCCAACGGAGAATTTTAAGTCTCTTCTCCTCTTATCAGCATAACTCTTCTGCCTATCTTGGGCAGCCTTCATTCGTTGTTGAATGGTCTTGATTTTATCTGAAGTTTCCCTCACCACATCTGGTCCAAGCATAAACTTCTCGCCAGTCTCTATCCAACATGATGGTGAGTTGCATGGTCTTCCGTACAAAGTTTCAAACGGAGCCATACCGATACTGGATTGGTAGCTATTATTATATGCAAACTCTACTAGATGCAAATGGTCATCCCATGATCCACCAAAATCCAATATACTTGCTCTCAAGAGATCTTCCAAAATACGGTTCACTCTCTCCGTCTGACCGTCGGTCTGAGGATGATAGGCGGTACTGAGATGTAACTCTGACCCTAGAGCCTCTTGTAAGCTCTTCCAAAACCCACTAGTGAACAACGGGTCTCGGTCACTCACAATGCTTTTAGGTACTCCATGAAATCTCACTATCCACTTCATATACAATTCTGCTAACTTAGCTACCGTTCTGGTCGATTTGACTGGTATAAATCTTGCACTTTTAGTCAGTCGATCCACAATCACCCAAATGCTATCGTGTCCCGATCTAGTCCTTGGTAAACCATCGATGAAATCCATCGAGACTTGCTCCCATTTCCATTCGGGAATTTCTAATGGTTGTAACAACCCACTTGGCTTCTTTTGCTCTGCTTTAACTAGCTGGCAATTCATGCATTTGGATATAAACTTCCCAACGTCTCTTTTCATCCCTTCCCAGTAGTAGGTTTGCTTCATGTCTCGATACATCTTATTACCACCGGGATGTATAGTCAGTTTTGAGTGATGACATTCTCTAAGCACTTCATCTCTCAATCCATTGACATTGGGTACGACAAGCTTTCCATTCTTTCTAAGCCATCCATCTCGATCAAGCCCATACTTGTTCATCTCCTCATCGACACACATCTCTAACTTGGAGATGATTTCCAAAAGGTTAGGATCGTCCCTCTGACTAGAGCCGATCCACTCATTTAAAGTGGGTCTGATCGTCAAACTTGCTAACATTTCTGGATCCAATTCGCACTTTGGTCTGAAATCAAATCCAGCGATATACTCAAGTTGCTTCCATTCAAGGAACATAGCCCCTAAGCTGGCATGTCTTCTACTCAATGCATCAGCCACCACATTGCCCTTTCCCGGTGTATATGCGATGTCAAAATCATAGGAAGCCAAGAACTCTAACCACCTTTGTTGCCGGAGATTTAGATCCTTCTGGGAGAAGAGATACTTCAACGACTTATGATCTGTAAACAGCTCAAATCTTTCTCCCAAGAGGTAGTGTCTCCACATCTTTAACGCGAACACGATCGCTGCCAATTCCAAATCATGGGTAGGGTATCTTCTCTCGTGCGGTTTCAATTGCCGACTTGCGTAAGCTACAACCCTACCGCCTTGCATCAATACAGCACCTAGTCCGGTACCACAGGCATCCGTGTATACCGTCATCTCTTCATCCCCCCTTAGGAATGACTAACACTGGTGCACTTGTCAACTTGTCCTTTAGGCTTTTGAATGCATTCTCGCACCTTTCATCCCAGACAAAAGCTTGATTCTTCTTGGTCAACTGGGTCAATGGTGCTGCTATCTTGGAGAAACCTTGGATAAACTTACGATAATATCCAGCTAACCCCAAGAAACTTCTTACATTTGTTGCATTCTTGGGCGTAGGCCAATCCTGTACCGTAGCCACCTTTGCTGGATCCACGGCAATACCATTCTCTGATACAACATGGCCCAAGAACCTCACTTCCCTCTTCCAGAAGTGACACTTAGAAAACTTTGCTTTCAGTTGGTGTTTTCTCAACACCTCCATCACTACTCTTAAATGTTCCTTGTGTTCTTCCTCTGTCCTCGAATAGACCAAAATATCATCAACGAACACAAGGACAAACTTATTCAACTGATCTCTGAATACCCTATTCATAAGATCCACAAAATATGCTGGGGCATTGGTCAGCCCGAATGGCATGACCAACCATTCATAAAATCCAGACGGCGTTCGAAATGCCGTTTTAGCTATACTCTCAGCTTCCACTCTAAGCTGATGAAAACCTGTCGCGAGATCCAACTGAGAAAATACTCTCGCGCCACTCAACTGATCGAACAAATCATCTATCCGCGGTAGAGGATACTTGTTCTTCCTCGTTACTTTATTCAACTCGCGGTAGTCTACACACAAATGAAGGGAACCATCTGCCTTGGTAGCAAACACAACTGGTGCTCCCCATTCAGAAACACTCCTTCTGATAAATCCCTTCTTCAAAAGATCGCTGACTTGCACCTCGAGCTCTCGCTGCTCTCTTGGTGCCATACGACGAAGTGGCATCACTATAGGCCTGGCATCCTTTACCAAATCAATACGAAACTCAATTTCTCGGTGTGGTGGAAGTCCGGTCACTTCTTCGAAAACATCCGGATACTGGCCAACCACGGGCAAACCTGACAACTCACTATGCGGAATGTCGAGGGAGTTTAGAAAACTAGCCAATACCCCCTTACTGGGTAGACCGCCAAACACTATCCTCCGCCCATCATCCGCTCTCGCTGTCACTAAAAAGCCCTCACAGTCTACCACCACCCCGTATCTTCGGAGCCAATCTACTCCCAAAATAATGCCAAACCCAGTAAAGCCCAAAACAAAGCAATCACAAACAAACATGCATCCATGACTCGATAAGACCACATTATGACAAATCATGCTAAGGCTAGTCGAACCACCAATCGGGTTCGTCACTACTAAAGGTCTATCGACAATCTCGGGCTCCAATCCCAATCTATCTACCAGGTCACTAGATATGAAAGAACTGGAAGCTCCGGTATCAAACAAAACTCTAACAGGAACATCATAAACAGAAAGCATACCTTGAATGACGACATTCTTTCCCTTCTCCGCCGCTGTTGGGGCATTCGACGAAGAAGGAATAGCATTAAGGGCGTAGGCTTTCAATATTTGCTTTTCTTTAGGGGGCTGCGGACACTTGTCCTTGTGATGTCCCGTTTGGCCACAGTTGAAGCACTTCCTATCCGCTGGTTTGGCCCGACAATTACTAGCATAATGGCCCTTCTTACCACAGCTGAAGCACTCCACATCTTGCTTATTCTTTTTCTTCTGGCCATCCTTAGTCTGACTCTGCTTTCTCTTATTCTAGAAACCACCCTTGCCTCCACCACTCGCTTGTGGCTTTGGCTCATCTGCGGATGCAACCTCAGTCTTCGGCTTAGGGTAGAGGCTTTCTGATCTTAATGCTTTCCCCACAATCGATTCAAACGTCTCATCGATGTGGTTAATAAGTTTTTCCCCCAAGTACTGATCCAAACCAGTTATGAATTTCTCATTCTTTTTCTCGGCAGTATCAATAAGAGATAACCCATATTTTGACAAAGTGTCAAATTCAGCAATGTACTCTGAGACAGCTCTGCCATTCTGCTTGAGCTCCAAGAATTTCTTAAACAGCACTGACTTCTGAGCAGCTGGAATGAACTTTTCGCTAAAGCGAGCCTTAAACTGCTCCCAAGTAATCTGATCTTCGGGAGTAGCTGCCTTTATAGCATTCCACCAATTCATTGCCCGCCCTTGCAGCTGACGGGACGCTAGCTTTCTCTTCATCGCATCCTCGATACCCAAATCCTCGAAGATACGTTCGCAACTATCCAACCAATCCTGAACATCCGTGGCCGACTCCGTTCCATGGAACGACTTCCCACCAAGGCTAGTATAATCCTTATTCAGCTTGGTGAAGTCGACTCTTGGCGCCTGCACTATTGGACCACCACCATTTCCACCATTGGGAGTTGCCCTCTGTACATCTCTAAGCATCTCTCTCATGAGGTCAGTAAACATCGTCCTCATGTCAGCAGCATTCCCATTATTGGCTCCCCTACCAGCACCTCTAGTATATCGACTCATCGTCAATCTGAAAAAGGAAACGATTAACGACTCCATAGTGGTGCTAGTGCAGTACGACTTCATCCTTATACTACTAATAGTATATATATATATATAGCTTTTAAAAACCAAAGTAATCACAAATATGCTCTCTCGTATACGTATATTATCTCTCCCTGATAACTTCCCTAGGTTAACTACGCAACCTAGAGCTCTGATGCAAAGTGTGACGACCCGCTCCACACCAACCTGCATTTCCTCCGGATGTGCGCTGTACACATGTCCCGACTAGCACGGAACGGTCGCCAAAGAAAGGAAAGAAGGGAATGAACTAATCAAAGAACCTGTAGAATATCTCACAGCGCATGGAATAAAATATAATAATAACATACTTGACATAAAACAGGTGAGACAGTGCATAAGCTGATAACTAAAATCAACATCAATCATCAGAGCAGCGGAAATCCAAATACAGCTTATTACAATTTTCCAAATTTACTGTCTCTAAACAAAAGAAAGCTAAAGTAGAAGATGCACCACCAATGCCCAAGCAGTGATCTCCAACAACACAGGGAGAATATTATATATATTACGTGGAAGCCTCCTGCTCGTCTTCGGATCATCTACCCGTGCATCACCAGCTAACCTGTCTCTAGTCTGCTCGTGTGAGCACCCAGAGTAATAAGAGGAGACATAAAACTCTGGGTCAGACATAAAGCCTGGTATGAGCGATAAGCATCTAAACAGAATAATAACAGGTATACTAAACCATACCTGAACCAAGACCTGCAACCAAAGAGTTAGTACCACATACCGTACAATACTCTAGGGTGCCATAATAAAGAGTGTAAGAATATGGGGGTGGGGTGTGCATGTCATAATGATAGCAAACAAATCAACCATAGCAACCATCCTCACATCTCTCCCTCAGTGCGTAAAGCATACGACATCTACCACCTTGGAACACTAGACAAATTGAGGTAACGACGAATCCCGACTTGTAGGAACCCTGCTGTGACCAAGCTAAACATATGGAGTCATGACCAAACATTTCAATGACCCATCTCATTGGTCGTAGCCCTTGGTTCTACCAATGCCATAATGGCCCTGAATCCGCCTCCGTACCTCCTACCATAGTGGTCCAAAGCTATAGACATCGATAACCCCTTAGCATGCGTCCCGCAGCAAAACCCAACCATGAAGCGAACTCGTTGATTCCCATCTGAACCTTGAGCTCTAACTTCTCAATTGGACTTCCTTTGCATCTCGGGTTTGGTCGAATTGGAGTGGTCTTCAGAAGAGTTGTCACGCAGTAACAGTCCTAGAATTCGGTTCGGTTCGGTAGTCATCACCCTCGTCGGTTCGGTTCGGTAGTCATCACCCTCGTCGGTTCGGATCGGGTACTACGCTTTGGGTCGGGTCGGTGTCCTCCTCCGGGTCGGGTCGGGTCACTGTCTTCCTTCCAGTTTTCTCCGATCAGCTCCCTCATTTTCCATCTACTCCGATCCGATCCGCTCCCGTCCTCCATCTGCTCCGATCCGATCCGCTCCCTTCGCCTTGCTCCAGTCGTACCCTTCCATTCTTGAGTCGATCCGATCAGGTCTCCATTATCCTTCCGATCCGAACCCTTTTGTCCACTCCAACTCTAAGTAAACGGCCTTCCTTCTCGCCAAGCCTCCTCCAGTGACAAGTCCTAATCCAGTTCGGATTTCCTTGGTCAGTTCACTAATCCGATCCGACCCCTGCTCCGATCCGAACCGGTTCGGAACCTGCACATTTCTGCAACTTTCCAGCGAGCTTTCTACGCCATTCGACGACGTTTTCGACCAATTTAACTATTCTAATCAATCATAAAACATACCATAGAGTCATAGCAACATGTAAGCGCAACCACAAACACCAAACAACAATTCAAATGAATCAAAACGGATCAAAAGTGGCCAAAACTCCTTATTTTCCCTTAAGCATGTTTAAGTAAAACTAATCATAAGGTTAACAAAACTTAATCAAATCGAACCAAATTTCTAACAGAAGCATACAACATTATTTAAGAATTTCTAAACATTTTTCCAGAATTTATTAGTGTGTAAATTCGCTAATCTTCACTAATTACCCTTAATTACCGTAATTAGTGCAAAAACTATGCAAATCACTCACCTTGGCCACAAAATAAAATACCAAATCTGAAATACTCTCTGTTTGGGTCGAATTTCTATGTATAGCAGCAGCTCCAATCTTGCTTTATTGCTATTTGGCCTTGCTTTGATGTAGTTTAGGCTTAATCTTCACTAAAAATGTGTTTTGGAGTGGTTTTAGAGGATGGCAGCCATTACTAAGGTCTCAAGAAGGTTTGTGGCGGCTCAAAACTGAAATGAAAGTGATTTCCTAACCCTAATCAGTCCTCCTATACCTCTAAACCCGAAATTCCCCTTTGGGCCTAGCTGCTAATCACCCGGTTAAGCCCAATTAAGCTGTTTTTCACCATTTGAAACTTGTTTCAGCCATATCTCCCAAACGGTGAGTCCGTTTGGCTAATGTGACCACTCTACGGAAAGAGAAACCATCATCCGGAGCTAATGGAAATGGTTTCAAGTCAAAATTCCTTTCCAGTCAAAAGTTATGGCCAAAACAGTGCCAACTAGGGGTAAAATGGTCATTTTAAAATCGGGAAAAATCATGAACATGGGAAATGACCCCAATAGTCGTCTCCCAAAGTTACATGACCATACGACTTCGTCTGTGAAAGAAATAAATATCCTACGATCCTATGATGCGTAGAATACGGGTCGTTACATTGCATGATTCAATAAATATAGATCTAAATGTAGATCTAAACAACTTGCATGATTCAATAAACATAGATCTAAATGTAGATCTAAACAACTTGCATGTTACATAACATGAAAAAGTCACCAAATTTACATAATATACGATTGGGTTAACATCAACATAATAACCACAATAATCTCACAAGCATATACGATGGAATCGTTACAAGAATAAGCATAAATCAACATCGTCATTATCTTACATCTAGGAATTACTCTAGTTTTCATTTTATTACAAATCACAACTTTTAATCGTTCACATCTAAACAATAATAGGACTTACAAACAAAAGAAAGTCTTGTTTTCGGGATTTGTTTTCTGAAATTGGAAAGCAATCCCTTGAAGAAGACCATTAATTCTCTAAGTTAGTTTTGATTCGTAGCTTTAATCTTGCTTTCAAGTTGAAGAAGGAATGGTGGCTAAACTAGAGTGATCATGGATGACCTGGTGGCTCCTTGGAATGAATTTGTGTGATTTAGGGTTTGAGGATTATGGTTGCTTTTATAGAAGTTAAATCTTATGTAAGCCGTTAGATCGTTTGAGGAGAAATCAGAGCCATCCAACTAAAGCAATGTGTCACTCAGCCAATCATAGCATGACACATAAGCCCTAACACCTCAGAATTTGTCACAAAGCCAATCAGAAAAGGCCACGTAAAAAAGACAATCCTTGACCAACAAAAAATGCACTACGTGCGTCACATGATGCGTACACGTCATATATATATATATGTATATGTATATATATATATGTATATGTATATATATATATATGTATATGTATATATATATTCTATGTATATATATTTCTTTCTTTTTTATCTATCTTCCCAATTAACCATTTTCACACTAAACCACTTTTTGAACTGCGTTCACACTAAGCCACTTTTAAGTCCTTCCCCTAAAACAAAAATATGGCGCTGGCGGGGATCGAACTCTGTACCTCTTGTATGCAAGTCACATATTCTAACCTAATGAGCCACTAAGTATTTTTGCTTACAAACCTTAGAACAATGCTAAACATTACTCTTTTCTTATTCTTCTTTTTCATGTTTTGCTGCAATATTTAATTTAAAGATATCTTCTTCATACGTAGTCCGATTTACGCAAACTCGGACTCTATCTCAAGCAGAATTCCAAGATGAACGCAATTGCGCAACCCGTTTCACCTATTTCTTCTTTTTGAAATTAATTATTCTTAAATTTTTTATTTTAATTTTCTCAGAAAATACGGGGTGTTACATTCTCCCCTCCTTAAAGATTTCGTCCTCGAAATCTTCAAGTTAAGAAGAATGTATATCCTACCATCCATCTACTCAACCATAAAACACATGCATCCATTGTCCTTAAAAAGATTTCTCATGCCTTCATGATCATATGCATAGTGTGTGTACATGTCCTTATCTAATGCAAAATCAGGCGATCTACTGATTCAGTTGACCTCCTCAATGCGAATTATGTCAGTGCCATGAGTCCATCATGTATGCAATTATTCCTAATCGTACTTTATAACTTCTACATGAGTGGACAATCATTCATACAAATGCGACATCCATATGATAACACATCAAGTTTTAGTTCATATATATAAAAATTCACTCATGCATATGCAATATGAAAGTGACTGAGCCGATCTAGTGCCTAATGTGTGATTATGCATCCACGACCAACCAGTTGCAACCACTCTCAACCACCAATCATAACATGTTTCAAACACATGTTTACATCCATTGGCTTCTACCTAAGGATAAGGAATAGGATCGAGGAGATATACTTAAAAGGTAGATACAAGCATGCATAAACTTAAGGAAAGAGAGATCAAGGATGTATCCTCAAAAAGAAAAGGGGTAGGCTGCGCGTATCTAGTCTTCTAAGTCGCATCTTATTGAGCTTCATTCCACTGTACCTTAACTAATTTAACTTCACGATTGCGAGGATTCTTGACCTCCATTTCCAAAACTCACTAGTAAAGATAGGACCTCGATCACTTACTATGCTAGAGGGTATCCAATGTAGTCGAACTATCTTTCCACGATAAACAGGTGTTAACCATGATACCATGTGTATATACTAAGATGATTAGAGGTCTCTCCTCTACTTAGCTTATCCATAATGTCACATATCTGAGGGTCGATATCTCTTACGCAAACCATCTTAGTCGAACTTGATATCCCTCAAGTACAAGCCCCAAAGGACTAAACCAATATCAGATAAGCACCCAAGGAATACCTCCTCCGAATTTGGACGATTTATGTGAGATGATACCAGCAAAACAACCAAACAATTAAGCACTAACTGACTCTGTCTATCCTCGCCAATCTTGCTCCAAAACTATCATTGATCGCATAACTAGCTTTGCATTGTCAACTAGATATATGCGGAAGTCTGTCTCGAGTCTTAGGGGGAAAACCCCTAACCTAATGAAAACATCCGCATACTCATGGACTACTCCAACGGATCGAAAATAGTCGATAAATACATAAAGTGATCCTAGGTAGCTAAGACAAACTGATCCCTTAGGATCGCACGAAATTTCGAGGGTATTCCCGAAGCAAGTCGAAAGTCTAACTACCCTCCTTTTACAATTACTAGCTAACCAATCCATGCTTAGAATCAATCCATAGCCCATGAAACCTAAAAACATAAGTGTATCAAATCCTTACAAACCAAAGATAAATGTGCTGAACCACAAATTGGATTTGAGACAATAATGGGATCTTCTACTATACAAGTGCTAAAGTGCAGATATGCAACTATGGAAGCAAATATAAACGAATATGAAGCGCTAAAATCAAAAAGAGTACTAACAGGATGATCAAAAAGAAGAACTGGACTTTACTATCTTTCTCTCAGGTACGCTGGCGGTGAGAGCATGCATTTGCCCTCCTGAAAATCCTGTCATTTGTTCTTGCCCTTGCCCTTAATTATATGACCCGTTATGGCATAATAAATATATTTCCTCTTGTCTTTAGGTTTTACTATTTTTTCCTCCTCTCATTTGTGAACCAAGTCTATATCCATGAGTTCTTCATCCTTGGGTTGTGCTACTTGGCCAAACTCCCTCATTCTCATCTTTGCCATCCTTATGTAACTTGTTGACAGGTCTCTCGAAAGCTGCCTCCATCGCATGGAAAATCCTATAAAGCTCGAAAGAAAATTAGCCGTAGGTGAAACTACTGTGGCTATAGATGGAAGTTGGGCGCTTTTTTGCCCTTTGACAAGTGTTGTAATCTCATCAAGCCTACGGAACCATGCCGCGATGAGGTTACCTCCCGGAAATCCAGGAGCCCCGGAGACTCAGGAAAGAAGGAAACAAGGATTCAAACAGAGGATCAAAAAGATAGTGCATATGGCTTTGGGGAATATGTCTTTAAGACAAAACTTTTCTTTTGAAGATGCTTCTTTTAAAACTGTTTTGAAAATAATTTTTCAAATCTTTTATCTAATCCGGTAACCTTCAGCTCTGATACCAAGTGAAACACCCCACCTCCGTTAAGGTCACTCACAAAGGGAATGCCTTAACTTCGGTGGAGCATTTTTGGTAAAAGATTCAAATAAATTACAAGATAGACAAATAAACAGCGGAAAAACTAAATTTATTTCATAAGTACGTGATTCAGTTAAAACATTACAATAATTGTCTCAAACCAACTTTCAAATTATTACAACAAAATCTCTGTCTTTAATTAAAACATAAAGAAGCATTAAAACAACAATAAGGCAGCATAAATCCTAATAAGAGAGTATCCAAAGCCATAGCCCAAGGAAAAAAGATTCCAAGCAATACATCTACTCTCTTCAAGCTGGAAATGATCCAATCTAAGATGAAGTATTCCCTCCAGGCGGACCTGGAAGGTGGAAACAGAAGAAAAGAAGACGAAAGAAAATGGGTCAGACACGAGTCCGGTAAGTCCAGTGACTATTTAGCATGTAAACAAGAAAAGGGTTATGACAGGAATAAACTGAATCTTGGTCAGCACCCTAGAAATAAGATAATAAGAATGAATATGCTATCGCACTCATTCCACTTCTCTGCACAACCTAACTAGTGTCCCAACTAGTAATCTATATAAAATGATCATATTGTAATGTGATCCCAGTCCCCGCAATTGTGGTAGCCTTCAGGTGTACATCTATCGTGAGGATTCCACCTTAATCTGACTAATTGCCATGAACATGTTAGATGTACCCTTACTACCCTATCGATCGGCTCCTTACTCATATTAATTTTTCCTTGTGTCTGTGTCAATCGGCCCTCTCTTGCGTGTAGATACCTTGTGCTGGTCCCACCATAAGGTGTAGCAATCCTTATGATAGCAACCCGACATGATTCAAGACGTATAGTGTATAACTACTGGTACTCAGTGCCTGCTTTTCCCACTCTGGAGAACGTGCACGCCCGTAAAACCGTCGGAACCTACACTGACGTACCCCCTGCCGCTGTGTTAACCGCTTATAATCAGCCCAGTAATCATGCCCCACCCTGCCTAGTTCAGGGTACCATAATACATCTATGTGGGTTACTGCTGAAATGGGTCCCCGTTACTAGGGTTTCCTACTGGTTAAGTTTTGTGGCCCATATTTACTAATATTAGCCACCTACACAAGATGTACTTAACCCTCCCATCGATTCAAGCATGTTTATTTAATGGTTAAGTTTTGTGGGCTTATATTTATTAATATTACCCACCAACCCGATATGTACTTAACCCTCCTTCTGATTCAAGCATGTTTATTTAATGGTTAAATTTTGTGGGCCTATATTTACTAATATTACCCACCAACCCGATATGTACTTAACCCTCCTTCTGATTCAAGCATGTTTATTTAATGGTTAAGTTTTGTGGGCCTATATTTACTAATATTACCCACCAAGCATGTTTATTTAATGGTTAAGTTTTATGGGCCTATATTTATGGGCCAAATTATGCCATTAATATGAATTTAAGGTTTTCCCAACGTTACTCCTGTCATACGTTTGAAAAATTCACATAGAATGTTTGGCTCGTAACTTAGCCTAACTTATATACAAAAGGGGAAAGAAGGGAGCATGTACTGTTTACACAAAATATAAGGAACTATCTAAACAAGAGTGTTTAAGCATATGAGATTACCCAAATCCAACTAGGCATGTAAATGTAAACTTTTATTTTGGGTCCAATGAACATAAACCTTAAGCATATAGAATTGAACAAGTTCAACTAGACATGTGAATGTAAACTTTAATTTGGATCCAATGACCATGAATCTTAAACATATGGAACTACACAGGTTTAACAAGGCATGTAAATATGAACTTTTATCTTGGATTCAACAAACATGAATCTTAAGCATATGGTTTTATACAAGTTTAACAAGGCATGTAAATATGAGCTTAAATTTTTGGATCCAGTTTTCATAGATCTAAATGTGAATCTAAACATAATACATGTCTTAGCCTAACAACTTGCATGATTCAATAAACATAGATCTAAATGTAGATCTAAACATAATACATGTCTTAGCCTAATAACTTGCATGATTCAATAAACATAGATCTAAATGTAGATCTAAACAACTTGCATGATTCAATAAACATAGATCTAAATGTTGATCTAAACAACTTGCATGATTCTACAAACATAGATCTAAACAACTTGCATGATCCAATAAACATAGATCTAAATGTAGATCTAAATAACTTGCATGTTACATATCATGAAAAAGTCACCAAATTTACATAATATACGATTGGGTTAACATCAACACAATAACCACAATAATCTCACAAGCATATACGATAGAATCGTTACAAGAATAGGCATAAATCAGCATCGTCATTATCTTACAACTAGGAATTACTCTAGTTTTCATTTTATTACAAATCACAACTTTTAATCGTTCACATCGAAACAATAACAGGACTTACAAAGAAAAGAAAGTCCTGTTTTCTGGGATCTGTTTTCTGAAATTGGAAAGCAATCCCTTGAAGAAGACTATCAATTCTCTAAGTTAGTTTTGATTCATAGCTTTAATCTTGCTTTCAAGTTGAAGAAGGAATGGTGGCTAAACTAGAGCGATAATGGACGGCATAGTGGCTCCTTGGAATGAATTTGTGTGTTTAGGGTTTGAGGATTGTGGTTGCTTTTATAGAAGTTAAATCTTATGTGAGTCGTTAGATCGTTTTAGGAGCAATCAGAGCCATCCAACTAAAACAATGTGTCACTCAGCCAATCATACCATGACACGTAAGCCCTAACACCTCAGAATTTGTAACAAAGCCAATCAGAGAAGGCCACGTAAAAAAGACTTTCCTTGACCAACAAAAAATGCACCACGTGCGCCACATGATGCGTACACGTCATATATATATATATATTCTATATATATATATATATTTTTATCTATCTTCCCAATTAACCATTTTCACACTAAACCACTTTTTGAACTGCGTTCACACTAAGCCACTATTTAGCCCTTCCCCTAAAACAAAAATATGGCGCTGGCGGGGATTGAACTCTGTACCTCTTGTATGCAAGTCACATGTTTAAACCAAATGAGCCATTAAGTCTTTTTACTTACAAACCCTAGAACAATGCTAAACATTATTCTTTTCTCATTCTTCTTTTTCATGTTTTGCTGCAATATTTAATTTAAAGATATCTTCTTCATACGGAGTCCGATTTACACGAACTCGGACTCTATCTCAAGCAAAATTCCGAGATGAATGCAATGGAATAACCCGTTTCACCTATTTCTTCTTTTTCAAATTAATTATACTTTAATTTGTTATTTTAATATTCTCAGAAAATACGGGGTGTTACATTATTTATATGCTAGGTAGACGACTATTGGTCATTTATGACCTTTCCTTGGTGGACCCTTGTGTTACTATCTAGCTAAACTTATTGGATAATCCCCAAGTCACTTAATACTTCCCAGAATATAAGGAGACTTATGGTACCTCTGAGGCAATCGTTTAATACGTTATCCCAGGGCGGACTCGAACCTCGGTGACTTATTACCAAGAGGAAGCGGACTTTCATGGAGATTATCGATCTCATACCTAATTAGCCTTTCAATACTTCTTATTTAACGGGAGACGAGCTATTTGATCACTTAATACATGTTAGGGCGGACCCTATGACTCTACCTATGTGGGGAAGGGAGATTCCAGTCACTTAATACCCAATAAGTGGATCCTATTACTTAATACCTGGAGGTAAGCTACGTTATGAATTATTTCCTTTTTTGGTTTATTCTTTCGGAAGGGGGCGGACCCTACATGTAATGTCCCGTATTTTTATGGTATAATAATTAATTTAGTTAATTATTTAAATAGTGATTAGAGATTTAAATGGTTGTTTAATTAAATAATATTAAATATTTAATTAATATAAATAAAAGAATAATTCCAAAATAGTCGGAAATCGTGGAATTCACAATATTGTGTGTATTGGATCATTTATAGGATATAATTCAGTTTAGAGTTGAATTATATTAACGAATATATTATATAAACGATAGTTGAACGTATAATTATATTATAATTATAATCGAGCTCGAAATGGCATGACAATTCGTAATTTGGTAGTTCAAACTTTAAACCAATATGCAAAATCCGTTTTAAGTGGATTTCTGTGAAACAGGAAAGTTCGGACATGGTGAGCTATATTTTTCTAATAGAAGAGAAAAATCGAGATTTCATCGTGTAGATTGTGAGTTATGTCCAAATCAAATTTTAAAATGGTCGCTACAGAATTCCTTTATAATTTATATTGATTTATTTATATTATAAATGAATTTTTAATATAAATTAAATACTGATTTAATCTGGATTTGAAATGTCGAGGTATAAATTCAGATAGGAATATTTTGGAGCTGTATTATATTTTATGTGAATATATACGATAATATTAGTTTAGTAATATTAAATTTAATTATTTTTAAATATATTTATATTTAAATGGATTTATTTAGAGCTTTAAAAATAGACATTTTTGCAAACATCATCCGTTTTCGACGAAACTAATTTTGTTGGATTATTGTTAGATTTCAATTTTCGTGATTTTTGGAGTTAGTGCGTGGCCATACGGGATTTTAATCTGAAAAATAGTCAATAATTTGACTTTAAAAATACGCTTTGTGAGCAAACAAAGTCGGAATTTGATGAAACAAGTTTCATTGGGTCCGTAATGTCAAAATGTAGCCGTGTGTCCATTTTCATCAAAATTGGATACCGTATGTGATCATACGGATTTTTAAATGACAAATTCAAGCAACGATGGATTAAAATTTAATAAATTAATCAATATAAAAATATTTAAATTTTCTTATAAATCTCCTACATCTTTCCTAAACCTAGTCGAGCTAGGGTTACGCTTATTTGGAGATTTAAGTGATGATTCTTGTTTTGATCGTCAGTTTTGGACTCAGGAGGAAAATGGAGATCGTACAATGTTTTTTGTGGAGTATGGAGACAAAAATTGTTGATGTTGTTACTGGGGGAGGCACTATAGTCGGGTGGCAGTGGTGTGAAATTGGTGTGCGAGCTTGGCGAGATGGGTATAGGTAGAAAGAGAATGGAAAGAGGGAGTTCAGGTGTGTTTGGATTTGTATACCGTGAAGTATTTGACGAATTAAGGGTTCATAGGAAGTTGCGGAAATGTAAAGGGGCTGTTGTCCATCGCGTTTGAGAGGAAGGTTTCAGGTTGTGCAAAATGGTGATGGTTTAGTAAAAATCAAGGTGAGATGAAGGGTGGCGTGATTGGTTATTGAATCGGTGAAGAAAACAAAGGAGTATGGTGTTTGAAATTGATCGAAAATGGTTACTGGAATGACCATCGCTACAGAACTCATAAAGGGAGAAGGACATCGGCGGGTATGGGTTTCAAAGGGTGAAGGTGGGCCTATTTTAAAATGGCGAAGCCCATTTACCCTTAAAAATATGATTACATACGAATTTAATTTACGTTAACTAGTAAATGTAATATCTCTTGCATACGACATCAGATTGACGAACCGTTTGGTGCGTTGGGATCATATGGACGGTGGTTACACAATGGAACCGACTGGGAGTGAATTGGAGTTAATTACAATTTATAGAGAAATAAATTTTCTGTGTGAATCAATCGATAATTATCGTTATCTAACGATAAACGCCCAAAGTGAGTAAAACTCACTAACTCTGCCAGTTTATATTTTTATAAATATAATCTAGTATTGATAAATGATGATTGATTGTTGTGTGTTGATTGTTTGGTTGAATTGCTGATTTATTGGTTGAAATTATAGATAACGATATATAAATAAATCGTTAATAAAATATTGATTCAGTTTATCGGAATATTTCATATTGAAATGAAATCGGTGTTATTTATATTGTTTAACATCTGTGGATGCAGGGAAACAGGTTGGAGGGATCCAACTGGATTCCTCAGTATTTATAATACTGTTTGTTTTCATATATTGTGGTATGTGATGTGATATAAAACGTGTAATTGATTATGATGACACTGGTCTGTTTAATTGGTATTTTAATTACCATAAGAAATAATGGAATGTAAAAAGAGAATTTCAAAGTGTATTTTGAAAATGAAATATTTATAGGAAATAAATATGATATTATAAATGAAATATTTATAGGAAATAAATAGAATATTATACATGAAATATTTATAGGAAACAAATAGGAATTATAAAAAGGAATATTTATTTGGAAAATAAATATAATTATAAAAGGAATATTTATTTGGAAAATAAATATAATTATAAAAGGAATATTTATTTGGAAAACAAATAAAATTATAAAAGGAAACTGTAACACCCCGTATTTCTGTTAACACTAAAGTTGCTAATACAAAAAATAAATGTGTAAAGGGGAGACGTATCTAATGTGCATACAAGAATAATAATAAATGTGTAAAGGGGAGATGTATCTAATGTGCATACAAAAATAATAATAAATGTGTAAAGGGGAGATGTATCTAATGCGTACGTATTTATATGGATTGACAAATAATAGTAAATGTACATTAAGAAAGAAATGGTGAACATAATTCGCTTCTCTTTACAATGGACGGCTCTGGTTAACCCTAGCTTCATCGACGGCTCAAATTAACTTGCAACTCTATAAAAAGACCCTAGGTCTCAAACTAAAAATTCACAAAAAATAAATAAATAAGAATTGGAGCCACCATGCTGTCTGCTGAGAACTAAAGGGAGCCTCCACTTGAAAGAGACGAACAACATAGAGAATACAAACTAAAAGATTAAAAAGCAACAACAAATTAGAATCAAAGGTACGTCTTCCCAAAGGAAAGCTTTGCAAATTCAGAATTTCAGAACTCAGAAAACAAGACCGTCTACAATCGTAAGTTTAGCTACATTTTTAGAATGTGAATTAATATGAATATCATGTGTTGCGATGAAATGATAACAGTACGATAATCGTTATCTTATTAATATACGTTTGTGATTTGATTCTATTATCATGTTGAATTGAGAATTATTAAGTATGATGTTTATTATGTTTTATAATATTAATATATGCCAGTGACTTGATTCTATTATCATGTTAAATTTGGGATTATTGGATTAGATTATTTGTATAAGCATGGACTTGGATTGTAACATCTTATGAGAATTGTGTAGTTTATTATGCAAGTTTATGTAGTGAAGTTATGCGACCAATTGTCAAATCTATATGTTCATGTTTATGCAAAACTTATGCCATGTTCACACTTATCATATGTTGGGATTAATTTGCAAGTATGTTTAAATCTATGTTACAAATTAACACATGTGTATGTTGATTAGCCTATGTTGCTAACTCACATATACGTATGTTGATTTGCCTATGTTGCAAATTAACATATGTATATGGATTAGTTCATATTGCTAATTCTCATGTATGTTGGTAATATGGCCTATGTAAAAAAAAACACATATATGTTGAGTTAGCCTATAAGTGCAAGTTCATACCTATGATATTATAATGTTTATGTTAGTCTTTTTGCAAGTTTGTACCTGTGACATTATAATGTTCATGTTAGTTATTTTGCAAGTTCACCCCTAAAATGTTCATGTTAGTTATTTTGCAAGTACACCCTATTATGTTCATATTGATTATGCCATCAATACCAAAGTTATACCCTTGTCATGTTTATGCTAATTTATGCCAATTTGCGTATATTAAATTAGGCTAAGTTTTTAGCCTAATACTTTACACCAAAAATCATGCGAACGTAAATTAGGCTGAGATGGTTAGCTTAATATTGGACGGGGTAACGTTGGGTTAAAATGATAATTTTACGAAAACTTGCCATAAATTGGTCATTAAACACATAAGTGATTTATGGCATAAAAAGGCATTAATTACCTTAATTAATGAGATTAATTGGAAATGAATGTGACAGTAATTTGAATATTTTCTAATTTACATATTTGTCATTAATCACATAAGTGATTTATGGCATAAAAAGGCATTAATTACCTTAATTAATGAGATTAATTGGAAACGAATGTGACAATAATTTGAATTTAAATAATTTACATAATTAAAATGTAAATTAGAAAATACGAATGCGCTTAATCCGAGGTTGGATTGAGTTGTGACGTAAACCTGCCCGGACCCGCCCGGCTGTCCAGTTGTCACAACAATAGCTATCCAACGTGAGAGGTTAAGGCATGGGGCCCAATAAAGACCCAAGGTTAAACTGAGTTGTGGCGTAAGACTGCCCGGACCCAACCGGCATACAGGCAGCCACAACAATATCTGTCTAATCTGAGAGATTGGTGCTCTAATAAGACAATTAGAGCTGAGTTAGGACTGATAGGGTTAAGTCAATTTAATAAATACTTAACCAAATTCAACATGTTAAATAATTTGGATGGGTGGGGGTTAGGTTCATTCAGACACTTAACCACTTAACATGTTTGACTAGAAAACCTAGTAACGGGGACCCGTTTCAGCAGTAACCCAATTAGGTATCATGGTACCCTGAACTAGGCAGGGTGGGGCACGATTACTGGGCTGATTGTAACCGGTCAAAAGCAACGGCGGTTGGTGCACAGTGTGGGTTCTAACAGAGTGCGACCGTGCACACACTCTGGAGCAGACAAGTCAGGGCACTGGGGCATCAGTAGTATACCCTATGCATGCTAGAATTGTGTCGGGGCCGCCACCATGGGACTTGATACACCCCATGGTGGGACCAGCATAGGTATCTATCATATAGGGTCGTAGGACACATGTGAATATACGAGTAGGAGTCGATCTTTTAAAGAAAGATAAAGGGATCACTTCACCCCCAATCACGGGGTGCCTGTTGGTATAAGAATTAGTAGGTGTAGAGATAGAGATTTAAAATAGGGTGCGAAGGGATGTTCGTTTTAGGACACCTTATCTAGTTCTAGGATAGTCTATTATCCTGATGTCGTCCTGTTCTCACTTTATGCAAGTCATGATCTTTTTATTATTAACATTCTAGGAATATAGCTAGACTTACCAGACTTATGTCTGACCCATTTTCCTTTCGTCTTCTTTTCTTCCGTTCCCCCCCCCAGGTCCACAGGGAGGAAACACCGCAGCTTAGTCAGTTTTTCATCCAGCTTGAAGAGAGAGAATGTATTGCTTGGATTTCTTTCATTTGGACCATGGCTTTGGATATCATTTATGGGGATTATGCAGCTTTATTTATGTTTCATGCTTCTTTAACTTTTAAAATCAAGACAGTATTATGGTTGTCATAATTGGAAGTTTGTTTTGAGACAATATTGGAAATGTTCTGTATAAACACGTATTTATGATAATATAAGTCTGTTGGTTTTTCCGCTGCTTATTTATATGTGTTTATATCTGTCTTGTGTTTTATCTGTGTCTTTTACTTATAAACCTCCACCAAAATTAAGGCATTCCCTTTGTGAGTGACCTTAACGGAGGTGGGGTGTTTCACTTGGTATCAGAGCATCGGTTTACCAGACCAGATAAAAAGTTTTTGAAACTATATTCAAATTAAAATTTAAAGAAGCATTTTTCAAGAAAAAGAATTGTTTTATAGTTTTAGAAAGGCATAATCCCCAAAGCCATGTGAATTATCTATCCTTCATTTTGAATCTTTCCTTTTTCGTTTCAGCATGTCGGGAGAATTTAACCTTCCAAAAGGTGTGACTGTACCCGGTTGGTTTAGAAGGTACTTGTAAGCTAGGGCCAATGAGGCGGGCCCAGCGAATCTTCCTCCCCCAGCTGCAGCAATTCCTCCTCCTCCTCCTCCCCCAGTTGCTGAAATTCTCCCTCCTCCTCCTCCTCCTCCTCCGAGAGGAAATTCTTTTGCCAAGACTTGTAGAGATTTTAAATCTATTGGTGGGAAAGACTTTCATGGAACCGAGTCCTTCGTAGCAGCCAGGAACTGGCTGAAAGAGACCGAAGATCTTTTTGTTATCTTTGAGGTAGAAGACAGGCAGAAGGTAAGATTGGCAGTGTGGTTGCTCAAAGGAGAGGCTTCCTACTGGTGGAAAGTCACCAATGCAGAAAGACCAGAAGAAACGTGGGAAGATTTCAGATTTAGATTTGAGCTGAAGTTCCTTTCAGAAGCTGAGAGAAGTCTTCAAATGGAGAGGTTCTTATCCCTTAAGCAAGGAGGTATGACCGTCAAAGAGTACGTCAACCAGTTTGTTCAGCTGGCTAGGTTCGGACTGGACCTAGTCAACACCCAACACAAGAAGGCTCTCCGCTTTGTCAAGGGACTGAATGAGCCGCTTCATAGCCTGGCCATGACCCATATACCTATGGGAGCTACATATGAAAGGCTGGTACAGATGGCGTTACTACATAAGGAGGATAAAGGCAAGAAGGAGACAAAGGCGGAAGGGTCTCAGGGAAAGAAAGAAGCTTTACAGCCTAAGAAAATAGACTTTAAGAAGGGTGGGAAAAACAACAAAGCTCACGAAACAAGAAAGTGTAATTTCTGTGGTGTGGTTGGACATGTGGTGAAAGACTGTAGGAAGAAGAAGGCAAAGATGAATCGTGGTTGCTTTCATTGTGGAGAAACAGGATACATAGCTAAGGACTGCCCTAAGAGGCGAGTGCAGGCGCAGAAAGCTGCATCCACTTCGGGTGGACAAGTTCATGCACTGGAGGCACCTCCTCTGCAACAGCAAGGTAGAAATACTTCTGTAGAAAGTGTAGTTTATCTTTATGATCACCCAGTTCGCACTTTATTTGATTCTGGTGCATCACACTCCTTTATTTCATCTGCTTTAGTAGAATCTCTGCACCTAGAAACTAGCATGGGAAAGGATCCCTTGGTTGTCTCCAATCCAATTGGAGGCCCAGCTTATTTGTCAATGATTTGTATGAATTTGAAAATCTCTATTCTAAGTGTAGAATTTAGATGTAGTACCTTTGTTTTGGGCTTCTCGGGATATGGATTGATTTTGGGCATGGACTGGCTATCCAGTAATGGTGCCATCCTTGATTGTGAGAAAAGAGTGGTTAGGCTTTTAACCCAACTCGGTAACACTCTGGAAATTACTTGTAATCCCTCGAATGTGGTTATGCTTACTTATCTTGAATCGCTTGACGCTTCTATTGAGAATTTGCAGTCAGTTAAGGTGGTCCGAGAATATTCGGATGTCTTTGATGAGGTGAAGGGCTTACCTCCGAAACGGGAAATAGACTTCCGCATCTATCTTGTTGACAATGCGAAGCCCGTTGCTTTGCCTGTTAGGCACATGGCTCCTAGGGAAAGGAAAGAGCTCAGTAAGCAAATTAAAGAACATTTAGAAAAGGGGTTCATTTGGCGGAGCATTTCAGAATGGGGCACTCCAGTGGTGTTCGCTACAAAGGTGGATGGTTCACTCCGTCTATGTGTTGACTATAGGGAGCTAAACAAGCTGACTAAAAAGGATAGGCACCCTCTCCCCAGAATTGATGATTTGTTTGACCAACTTGTAGGAGCGTCGGTTTTCTCCCAACTTGATTTGGCGACCGGATTTCATCAGCTAAGGGTAGCTTATGATAGCATTGATAAGACAGCTTTCAGAACCCCAGACGGATTCTTTGAGTGGCTTGTCATGCCTTTTGGCTTGACAAACGCACCTGCTTACTTCGTGGACCTAATGAGTAGGGTGTTCAGAGATTTCCTCAATAAATTCATGGTGGTCTTCATAGACGATATTTTGATCTTCTCAAAAAATGAGGAAGAGCATGCTCAGCACCTAAAGGTAATCATGGAGACTCTTAGAACACATCAGTTAAAAGCTAAATTCTCCAAGTGCCACTTTTGGAGAGAAGAAGTGATATTTCTTGGGCATATAGTGTCCAAAGAGGGGTTAGCTGTAGACCCCGCAAAAGCAGTAGCGGTGCAAGATTGGAAGGCACCAAGGAATGCAACCGAGGTCCGAAGCTTCCTCGGACTTGCAGGCTTTTATCGGAAGTTCATCAGAGATTTTGCAAAAATCTCAGCTCCTCTTACAAGGCTAACAAAGAAGAATCTAGTTTTTTTCTTGGGATTTGGATTGCGAGTTTTCTTTCCAACGCTTAAAAAGGGATCTTACAACAACCCCAGTTCTGACCTTGTCGGATGGAAGCAAAATGTTTACAGTATACACGGATGCATACGGGACAGGACTAGGCGTTGTCCTGATGCAAGAAGGAAGGGTAGTAGCTTATGGCGGAAGACAGTTGAAAGTTCATGAAAGGAACTACCCAACCCACGACCTTGAGTTGGCCGCCATCGTCTTTGCGCTTAAGTCTTGGTGCCACTATCTCCTAGGTGAGAAATTTGAACTGTATACCGACCATAAATATTTGAAGTATCTCTTCTCGTAGAAGGACCTTAACTTAAGGCAACAAAGGTGGATGGAGTTTCTTGCCTCGTATGATTTCGATATTTCCTACACTCCTGGCAAGGGCAACGTAGTCGCAGATGCCTTGAGTAGAAAGAAGCTAACGTTGAGCCCGCTATTTGTTGAAAGGCGAAGCCTAGAGTTTATAGCCAGTTTTGACTTTAGGCCCTCCTCTGATTTTGTACCCGGTCTGTTAGCATCGCTAGAAGTGCTTCCCACTCTCTTAGACTCAATAGGGACCGCACAACGAGAAGACCCTCAGCTTGTAGAAGTGGTTGATAAGCTCGTCAGGGTTGAGACTTTTAGTCACCTCGATAGATACACCATCGACGACAAAGGGTGGTTAAGACGGGATGGAAGACTATGCATCCCACAGGCAAAAGAGTTGGTGAAGGTAGTTCTTGAGGAGGCACATCATTCCAAGATGACAATACATCCAGGCGGGGGCAAAATGTACAAGGACTTAAAGAGAGTTTTCTTTTGGAGTGGCATGAAGAAGGACGTGGCAGATTTTGTTTCTAAGTGCATGATTTGCCAACAAGTCAAGGCGGAGCAGAAGAAGCCTGGCGGTCTGCTCCAACCTCTAGAGGTCCCACAGTGGAAGTGGGATAGCATTTCAATGGACTTTATTGATGGGCTGCCTAGGTCTAGAAGAGGCAACACTAGCATTTGGGTAATAGTGGATAGGCTTACTAAAAGCACCCACTTTTTACCTGTCAAGAGTAGAAGGACTGCCTCGTCTCTAGCATCTCTTTATCTTAAGGAGATAGTTCGACTCCATGGAATACCTTCCAGCATTATTAGCGACAGAGATCCTATCTTCACAAGCGAGTTTTGGCGGAGTCTGCAAGAAGCTGTAGGCACACAGTTATGTTTGAGCACGGCCTATCACCCCCAAACCGATGGTCAGACGGAAAGGGTGAACAGGATTTTGGAAGACCTTTTGAGACTTTGCGTCCTTGACTTTGGAGGGACTTAGGAGGACCATCTTCCTTTGGTGGAATTTGCCTACAACAACAGCTACCAAGCCACCATCGGAATGGCGCCCTTCGAAGCTTTATATGGAAGACCGTGCCTATCGCCCACTTGTTGGTGGGAGTCTACTGACAAGCACATACTTGGACCAGATATGATCCGAGAGAATTCAGAGAAAATAGACTTAATACAGAGAAGAATGAAGACAGCCCAAGACAAACAAAAATCCTACGCAGACAAGAGAAGGACCGACCTTGAATTTGAGGTTGGGGACAGGGTTTTCCTTAAGGTATCTCCTTTAAGGAACGTCGTTCGCTTTGGATCCACTGGGAAGCTAGCACCAAGATTTGTAGGGCCGTTTCCTATCATCGAGAAAATTGGGAAGATGGCCTACAGGTTAGAGTTACCCGAGAGACTGGCCGGAGTTCACAACGTCTTTCATGTTTCTCACCTCCGGAAGTATCTACATGAGTTAGCGGAAGTGGTAGAGCCAAACATTCTAGAAGAAGCTGAAGTAGAACGCGAAGCAACTGTGAGGAAAGTTCCAACTCGCATCTTAGGAATTGAAGTGAAAAAGCTACGCAACCGCGAAGTCAAACTCGTCAAAGTTCAGTGGAGCAACGCCAAGGAAGACGCAACTAGGGAAACTGAGGATAGAATACGCGCAACCTACCCTTTTCTTTTTGAGGGTACATTTTTGATCTCTCTTTTTCCTTAAAGTCATGTTAGTATCTATCTTTTTAGGTATATCTCCCCGACCTTACCCTTTTATCCTTAGGTGGAAACCCCTTTGGATGTAAATATGTAATTGAAACATGTTATGGATGATGGTTGCAAGTGGTTGCAAATGTTTGCTAGTGGTTGCTCATGGATGCATATACACACACAATCTAGGGTTTTAGATCGGCTCAGTCACTTCATATTGCATATGCATATATGTATTTATGTTTGTATATGGTTGAAGCATAATATGTTGTCATATGGATGTCGCATTTGTTTGAATGATTGTGCACTCATGTAGAATTATGAATAGGAAAAAGTTTGCATACATAATGGATTCATGACACTTACATAATTTGCATTAAGGAGGTCAACTGAATCAGTAGACCGCCTGATTTTTGCATTAGATAAGGACATGTACACACACGATGCATATGATCGTGAAGCATTAGAAGTCTTTTAAGGACAATGGACGCTCGTGTTTGATGTTTGAGTAGATGGACATTTGGGTGGTAGGATATATGTTCTCCTAGACTTGGAGATTTCGGGGATGAAATCCTTTAAGGAGGGGAGAATGTAACACCCCGTATTTCTGTTAACACTAAAGTTGCTAATACAAAAAATAAATGCGTAAAGGGAAGATGTATCTAATGTGCATACAAGAATAATAATAAATGTGTAAAGGGGAGATGTATCTAATGTGCATACAAAAATAATAATAAATGTGTAAAGGGGAGATGTATCTAATGCGTACGTATTTATATGGATTGACAAATAATAGTAAATGTACATTAAGAAAGAAATGGTGAACATAATTCGCTTCTCTTTACAACGGACGGCTCTGGTTAACCCTAGCTTCATCGACGGCTCAAATTAACTTGCAACTCTATAAAAAGACCCTAGGTCTCAAACTAAAAATTCAAAAAAAAAAAAAAGAATTGGAGCCACCATGCTATCTGCTGAGAACTAAAGGGAGCCTCCACTTGAAAGAGACGAACAACATAGAGAATACAAACTAAAAGATTAAAAAGCAACAACAAATTAGAATCAAAGGTACGTCTTCCCAAAGGAAAGCTTTGCAAATTCAGAATTTCAGAACTCAGAAAACAAGACCGTCTACGATTGTAAGTTTAGCTACATTTTTAGAATGCGAATTAATATGAATATCATGTGTTGCGATGAAATGATAATAGTACGATACTCGTTATGTTATTAATATACGTTTGTGATTTGATTCTATTATCATGTTGAATTGAGAATTATTAAGTATGATGTTTATTATGTTTTATAATATTAATATATGCCAGTGACTTGATTCTATTATCATGTTAAATTTGGGATTATTGGATTAGATTATTTGCATAAGCATGGACTTGGATTGTAACATCTTATGAGAATTGTGTAGTTTATTATGCAAGTTTATGTAGTGAAGTTATGCGACCAATTGTCAAATCTATATGTTCATGTTTATGCAAAACTTATGCCATGTTCACACTTATCATATGTTGGGATTAATTTGCAAGTATGTTTAAATCTATGTTACAAATTAACACATGTGTATGTTGATTAGCCTATGTTGCTAACTCACATGTACGTATGTTGATTTGCCTATGTTGCAAATTAGCATATGTATATGGATTAGTTCATATTGCTAATTCTCATGTATGTTGTTAATATGGCCTATGTAAAAAAATAACACATATATGTTGAGTTAGCCTATAAGTGCAAGTTCATACCTATGACATTATAATGTTTATGTTAGTCTTTTTGCAAGTTTGTACCTATGACATTATAATGTTCATGTTAGTTATTTTGCAAGTTCACCCCTAAAATGTTCATGTTAGTTATTTTGCAAGTTCACCCCTAAAATGTTCATGTTAGTTATTTTGCAAGTACACCCTATTATGTTCATATTGATTATGCCATCAATACCAAAGTTATACCCTTGTCATGTTTATGCTAATTTATGCCAACTTGCGTATATTAAATTAGGCTAAGTTTTTAGCCTAATACTTTACACTAAAAATCATGCGAACATAAATTAGGCTGAGATGGTTAGCCTAATATTGAACGGGGTAACGTTGGGTTAAAATGATAATTTTAGGAAAACTTGCCATAAATTGGTCATTAATCACATAAGTGATTTATGGCATAAAAAGGCATTAATTACCTTAATTAGTGAGATTAATTGGAAATGAATGTGACAGTAATTTGAATATTTTCTAATTTACATATTGGTCATTAATCACATAAGTGATTTATGGCATAAAAAGGCATTAATTACCTTAATTAATGAGATTAATTGGAAATGAATGTGACAGTAATTTAAATTTGAATAATTTACATAATTAAAATGTAAATTAGAAAATACGAACGCGCTTAACCCGAGGTTGGATTGATTTGTGACGTAAACCTACCTGGACCCGCCCGGCTGTCCAGTTGTCACAACAATAGCTATCCAATGTGAGAGGTTAAGGCATGGGGCCCAATAAAGACCCGAGGTTAAACTGAGTTGTGGCGTAAGACTGCCCGAACCCAACCGGCATACAGGCAGCCACAACAATATCTGTCTAATCTGAGAGGTTGGTGCTCTAATAAGACAATTAGAGCTGAGTTAGAACTGATAGGGTTAAGTCAATTTAATGAATACTTAACCAAATTCAACATGTTAAATAATTTGGATGGATGGGGGTTAGGTTCATTCAGACACTTAACCACTTAACATGTTTGACTAGAAAACCTAGTAACGGGGACCCGTTTCAGCAGTAACCCAATTAGGTATTATGGTACCCTGAACTAGGCAGGGTGGGGCACGATTACTAGGCTGATTGTAAGCGGTCAAAAGCGACGGCGGTTGGTGCACAGTGTGGGTTCTAACAGTGTGCGGGCGTGCACACACTCTGAAGCAGACAAGTCAGGGCACTGGAGCATCAGTAGTATACCCTATGCATGCTAGAATTGTGTCGAGGCCGCCACCAAGGGACTTGATACACCCCATGGTGGGACCAACATAGGTATCTACCATATAGGGCCGCAGGACACATGTGAATATACGAGTAGGAGCCGATCTTTTAAAGAAAGAGAAAGGGATCACTTCACCCTAATCACGGGGTACCTGTTGGTATAAGAATTAGTAGGTGTAGAGATAGAGATTTAAAATAGGGTGCGAAGGGATGTTCGTTTTAGGACACCTTATCTAGTTCTAGGATAGTCTATTATCCTGATATCGTCCTGTTCTCACTTTATGCAAGTCATGATCTTTTTATTATTAACATTCTAGGAATATAGCTAGACTTACCAGACTTATGTCTGACCCATTTTCCTTTCGTCTTCTTTTCTTCCGTTCCCCCCCTAGGTCCACAGGGAGGAAACACCGCAGCTTAGTCAGTTTTTCATCCAGCTTGACGAGAGAGAATGTACTGCTTGGATTTCTTTCATTTGGACCATGGATTTGGATATCATTTATGGGGATTATGCAGCTTTATTTATGTTTCATGCTTCTTTAACTTTTAAAATCAAGACAGTATTATGGTTGTAATAATTGGAAGTTTGTTTTGAGACAATGTTGGAAATGTTCTGTACAAACACGTATTTATGATAATAAAAGTCTGTTGGTTTTTCCGCTGCTTATTTATATGTGTTTATATCCTTCTTGTGTTTTATCTGTGTCTTTTACTTATAAACCTCCACCAAAATTAAGGCATTCCCTTTGTGAGTGACCTTAACGGAGGTGGGGTGTTTCAGAAACATTTGGAAAATGAATAGAATTTTATAAAAAAAGAGAATTTTACATTAGGAAGGTTTAGACCCGTGCTTCGCACATGGGTGTAACATAACATGGATCTAAAGTAAATATTTAATAGAAATCTGTTTTAACAGATAAATTGAGAAGATTAATTTATAAATAATGTTTTATAAATTAAATAAAATATTTATCATGTGATAAATGGAATATATAAGTCTGAACTTATATAGTGAAGTAGAAATCGGTTTTGACACCGATATTTTAAATAGAATGTGAACTCAGCATTTATAAAGGGAATTATAGATGAGATTTAAGTGTTATAAATAAAAAGGAGATTTCGTATGGATAATTCTATAAATAGAAGTATAAATAGAATCTGGAAATGGTAAATTATTTTAAAATATGAAATCGAACTTAATGGATTATACAAAAGAAATATTTTTCACATTCGATGTGAATAATGGATTAAAATGATATTTTATAAATTAAAACATTTATAAGGAAAACTTGGGATTTGAAATAGGAATTCAAATGGGAATTCGAATAAGATAGGAAATAGGGTTGAAATAAAATTAGTTAATCAAATATTAGTTATTCGAATAGAGTTATTCGAATATTAGTTAATTGAATATTAGTTATTCGAATAGAGTTATCCGAATATTAGTTATTTGAATAGAGTTAATCGAATATTAGTTATTCGAATAGAGTTAATTGAATATTAGTTATTCAAATAGAGTTAATCGAATAGAGTTAATCGAATATTAGTTAATCGAATTAAAGTTAATTGAATAGAGTTAATCGAGTTAGAGTTAGTTGAATATTCGTTATTCGAATAGAGTGGATCGAATATAATTATTCGAAGAGAGATTATTGAATATAGTTTATTCGAAGAAAAGAGTTATTGAATATAGTTATTCAAAGAAAGATTATCAAATATAGTTTATTCAAAGAAAAAGTTATCGAATAAAGTTTATTCGAAAGAGAGTTATCAAATAGAGATGATTCGAGAGAGAGTTATACGTTGGAATTCGATTATATCGAATTCGAGAAAGTACTATTTACGTTTTGTTTTTAATCAAGATTTATTTATTCATTAATAAATTAGTTATTTGTTATTTATCCAAATTAATAAACAAAAGTTATATTTAAGTTTTTATATTTCGGAAGCATGGGATTATAACACTATTGTTATAATCAAATGATTTTTGTAAAAGAAGTGGATTCGTAAATAGAACTCGAGAGTTATGTATGGAAGTTTGTTAAAGATTTAAGAGGTGAAATTTGTCTATTTTGAGGTTAGAAGTGCTGTTCAGTTAAGGTCTAAGAGATAGTTATACCCCAACTTGATTGACTTCATTTTTAACTAAGGAATGGTTAAGGTTCGACGGTGAAGGTTGGTTAAGTAAAATTAGTTAATGAGCGTAATGGTTTGAGTTGGCATAGCGATGTTTTATTTAAACATCTACTTAAATCCAATGAAGACATTTTGGAAATGTTTTCCAAATAAGAATCAAAAATGTTTTCTAATACAGAAAATAAGAAAAGAGAGTAAATATGGAAATGTTTTCCAATGCTAATAACGAATAGTTTCTAAATATAGAATCTGTGTGTGTATATATATATATATATATATATATATATATATGTGAGGATGTTTTCCGTTGGTTAAAAAGAAATATTTTATGGGATATAGAAAATAAATAGTTATAATAGATGGAAACATTTATCCGAGAAAAGTGAGTGGCTAAACGGGTTTTAAGAAAAATATGGAAAACGGGAATAGAGAAATGAAATAAATTAATGATAAATTAATTTAAAGGGATTAATGTTGATTGATGATTGATCGATAAGATTTCCATTTGGAAATATGACCATTGTTTGTACACATGTTTTCCTTTGATAGTTATATCATCGACTATCAAAGATTTTGACCATTTCTATTGTCAACACGGAGAGACCGGGATCAGATTTATTATCTGAAAACCACTTCGTATAGGCATTAGCGTTATGAATCAAATATGTTGAAGATAATTAAAGATGGAGTTTGTGCAAAGGCTATTCTAGCAAATCATAGGTAGAAATTGCCTAAGATGGGTTTACAAAATAGTGCCTTCGGGTTGTCCAGTCCCAGGACAACTTGAATGGACGAATGTCTGACAGTGTATATCTGGTAGATCACGTAAGTTGATCGTTTCAAACGTATTTACGCTTGTGGCGGAGGAATTCGATTCTCTTTGCTTATACCCGTGGTATTCTTTGGGAAATCAATTTGTGATTTGATGGGTATAACGATGTGGCATTCAAAGTAAATAAAGGAGTGATCTATTAAAAGATCGTTATGACCTCAAGCCTCATCAACTGGGAAATGACAGAAATCGGGCAGGAAACATGGCTAAGTGGGTCACACCCAAGTGGGGTATATTGTCACCATCTAGAGAATATCAATATTTGTTACTTCTTTTAATTCTGTATCTCCCGGGAACAGTTATGTTGGTATACCAACCATAAGGTGACAATATATTCAGAACATTAAAGCAAAATGAATGGTCGGCCATGTGTGGCCGAGTTACAAGATGTTCTTGTTGAACTCCAGTGTATCGCTTCTAGAGTACACAGATCGGAAAGTGGTTCCATACACTGTCATAGTTGGAATCCATTACCCAATAAGAGCCCGTGGTTTTTTATTTTATATTATATATGTAGAGCGTGAGATGAAAGCGTTCCAGTAGATTGCTACCTACTTGATTTAGACAATATTATAATATCAGAAAATATTGATCTTAAGAATTATTTTGGGTTATCGTAAGGTAAAAACCATCCGTATTTATGTGTGGGTCGGTCTTACGATTATCATTGCTTTTGAAAAGGATTTGGAAATGTAAAACCAAGTGTTTGGAGTTTACACACACCAGTCACATGACTGACTCGGAGTTTATTTTGTTTTGTTTTCCCTAAACTCTTGGGTGCCCAATTTTGTACAGGCAGTCCAGTAGTCGGGATTTTTACAGATATACTAGAAGGAGCTGGAGGCTTCAGCAGCGTTTTTATAGCTATTGTTTATTTTTGCTGTGACGTAAGCGTTATACTCTAATTGATGATATGTATATACAAATGACAGATTTATATTCCGAATTTATGTTGTATAATATATTTTATTCGTTCCACTGTGAGATTCGCGTTACTCTGATGTTGTTGTAGTTGTGTTCTTCTTCTTCTTCTATTCTAATTTTCTATCTTATCTATTCTCGCACTCTAACTTCTTTCTATTGACGTTCCGATATTTTCGATTCTTGGATAGTCGACATGGTGTTGTATGTCGTTTACCAAAGTCGAAAATTTCCCGAGCCATTATAGTGGTATCAGAGCTGAAAGTTAAGTAATTACCTTGGCTTTGTGACGTAATTCAATAGAGATGAGGTTAGTAATATCATAGATTAAGTTTGAGTGTATATATACGGGTGAACGTATTTGTAGATTTAATAAAAATTGTTTTATATTGTTGAGATTTATTGGCTGAGTTGTTTATGAGTTCTGGTCGATCAGTTTGATCCACTGTATCGGTAGGGGTTTCTAAACACTTGAATACGATAAACTGACACAGTATGTTTTGAAAAAAGAAGGGTTGAATGAAACAATTTTACCTAAAATATATTTTAATATAAAGAATATATGTATATATATTGGAAATATTATAGTAATGGATGTGTCAGTTGTTGTTATAATTGTTTTAATCAAAAAATGATCAAACACCAAATACGATGCTTTGAGAGCGTGTCGCCCAATTAGAGGTAAGGTGTTAAGAAAACACGTCACCAAATCAGGGGCAAGGCACTATGAAAAACATGTATGAAGAGATGTGAAACCGTAATCACAAAAAATAAGGCAACAAGAGAGAGCACACAATTTTAAAGTGGTTCGATCCTATACGGATCTACATCCACTATATAACATTCTTCATTATCAACTTCATGCTACAAAGTACAAAATGATATGAATTCTCATGATTTTACAACACATCATTCATTCTCTCCTTTTTGATAGAATTTTGTAGGAATTTAATGGTGAACCTTCAATGGAAATGAAGATTTAATGATGAGTGAAGAGTGAAGCTGTGGAAGCCATGGATAAAGCTTGAAGATAGCTTGGAGAAATGATCTTAGCATCCCTTCAGGGTAGTTGAATCCTCCCCCTCAAATGTGGAGAAGGGGGCTATTTATAGGTGAAGTTTAAGGGTAGTGGCAGTCTTGTAATTATGGAGTGCAGAGGTTGGGTCGATATTTTTGAGTATTTACAGAACTGCCATCGCCAGCTGTTCCCAGTTGTCATGCTCTAAAACCGACTACATCATCACCGGCCGACCAGATTTGTTAATACCTACGATGGAATTGAAGCAGCGAGGCCGAGTAGGTTTCTGGGAAGGCGGGACCGATCACCTTTGGCAGAACCGACCTGGAGGCTCTGATGTAGGAAAGGAACAACCAGGAGCCTTCGATATAAGAAAGAGCGAACCATGTGCTTATATGTCAAGACCGACCCCCTGCTATTGCTGATTTGAACCTATCAGGTTCGGGAGAATTTGAATGAGCAGGATTGACCTGTCTTTTAGGATCCGAAAGACCGAACATATCAAAGAAGCAGGGCCGACCAGGTACTTTGATGATGAAACCGACCTCTTCCTTTAGATGTTGAAGAACGGGACCGACCAGCCTGCCTTGGGGAGAACCGACCTCTTGAAACCGACTACTTTGATCATGACATCCAGACCGACTCTGTTGCCTGCTCACATTTACTCTATCGAAGCATTTGTCTATTTTATAGATAACATTTGCCCCTCGGAGTTCGTAATATTTTATATTAAAACATTATGGACTTCGAAATATGCTGATGATCGTGATCTTCTACCCTTGTCCAAGAGTCGGTCTGGAATTCGTACGGGTCGATCTTTGTGGGCTTAATGAGAGTAGGCCATGTTAGCCCATCGGCTGTTTAAACCCTCTTTTCATTTGTGACTTTTCCCATTCCTCAAAAACTCAACCTGATTTCTTTTTAATGGCGGAAGCTCCTCACTAAGGTAAATTACCAATCTCTTTTTACTCTTCTTTTAATTCGAAACTGCATCTTAATTCGCATTGATTTTGTTCTTCAGCCCAAACCACTGCGTTCTTGCATCTCGAACTTAGCTTTCCGAAACTCGCGATCTCTTCAAAACCTTGAGAGCTTGACTAATCATAGGTATATATGCTTTTAAATTTAGTCAATACCTGATCTTGGTTATTGCAAGTTGGGATTTCTTTGGTATAACTTGGGAAAAACGAACAGATTGGAATAACCATGCTTTAATACAATAGTTCAGAATGGTTGATCTTGGGTTTCAGCTTCACTTAAGATTGTGGATGGTTAAACCAAAATGTTTGACTTCATAGTATTTTTACCTTTGTAATAATGCTCACCATTCATTTGCTTAAATACTCGAGTTAACAACTTGTGGTAAAGACTTCATTCTTTGTTAAAACCATCCAATTATACTTTTCATGCTTTGTGCTGGTTGTATCATTTATTTTTGGGTCGATTTTTTATATACTCGAGCTTGGGGTCGGTCCTTACTGTTTGTTGTGACCCTCTTGATTTGTTCGACCGTCCAAATCAATCTCCATGACCGACCTGTTATGCTGTTGGACAGAATCCTGTTTAGCTTGAAACCGACCAGGAGCTAGTCGGTTTATTGCTTAATCTGGATATGCTTGCTCGAAACCGACCTAGATGGAGTCTATTTAAACCACTCTTTCTATATTTTGTGGCTGATTAATAGATGATCTAGAACTTGTATCCTCTTTTATGGCCTGATAGACATGATGTCCTTATGCAGGATGGCAGACAATCGTAATGTTACTGGAAGCCCTCCAGAGGATGTGGAAAATTTGAGGAAAAGACATCGAGCTGACAAATCTCCTATGCCAAAAACTCATTCTTCAGCTAACAATCTTGTCAAAAAAGCCCTCTCCCTGGATGAACTCCAAGCTATCATCAATAGGCCTTCTTACTACGTCAAGCCTTGCCATCCTGAACTTGCGACCAGATTCGAAGGATGGTACTTTGGTGGAGTATCGACCAACCATGACATTGATCCATCAGATTACCGAGTACTTTCAGATGATGTAAACTCCCTCCAGACTGAAGCGCTTGAGCAGCTTGATAAAACAAAAAACTGGGTAGAGAAGCAGTTTGATATGCTTAGCAATTACATAGCCAAAGACCTGACGGGATGGCGTGACCTGGTTAGCAACCTCCAAGAAGTAAATCGCGAACATGTCAAACACATATTCCTCTTAGAGAAAGACAAAGATCATCTCATCCAGTCTCTCAAATCCAGAGATAGGATGATTGCAGAGCTTTTAGGACAAGAGGGGAATGCTGGTCCATCTCTTCCTGATGATGAGGAATGATCTTGTGCCTTGACCGTTCTTTCTTTTGGCTTTCTGATGCTATCAGACTAGATGTAATATGCGAGTGCCAGTCCTCGCCTGATACTTTATGTCTCTTGATACTTTTTTGCTTTTTGAACAGTTGTGACTGATGACGTAGTAGCTTAGTTGTGCTTTGTGTTGCTTATTCTGCCAACTTAATAAGCGATTACATAAACTTTTGGACTTATACTCAATATCAATCGTCCATATTGATATCGGCTTAGTTTACTAGGAACGATTTAACCTGTTTTTCATTTTAAACTGAATAATATGTTTGTGCTGGTCTTGGTTGATTTGATGGTTTTGACCTTATGACAAATCTTTTGCGCAAACACGTCACTCAATTCAAACTTGATTACACATCATATTTTATATATGGAAAATACATATCTGTGATTGACTCCTTCTGGAGAAGCACTTGGCATTGATGCCCCCGTTAATAGGTCGGTATTGATCTTCTTTGTTGGAAGGAATTGTTTAATCTCATGAAGAGGGTATAGGTTTAGGCCGAGTCATTTATCATTTTATGCTCTACATTCTAGCTGAAAGAGCCTGAGCCTCCATGAGATTATGGGGTTAAGGCAAAGGTTGGATTCATGGAGCGGGCATCAGTCATCGGCTAAGTCACTCATTGTCATGAGTGTTTCGCATCCCGACTGAAGGAGCCTGGACCTCCATGAGGTTAAGGTAAAGGTTAGATTCATGGAGCGGGCATCAGTCATCGGCTAAGTCACTCATCGTCATGAGTGTTTTGCACCCTGACTGAAGGAGCATGGACCTCCGTGAAGTTAAGGAACTGCCCCCGGAGAGGTCTTTGGTTTTTTGCCCCCGGAGAGGTCTTTGGTTTTTTGCCCCCGGAGAGGTCTTGGGCTTAGCCTCATGGAGCGGGCATCAGTCATCGGTTACTCCACTCATCGTTATGAGTGTTTCGTCTCCCGACTGAAGGAGCCTGGACCTCCGTGAAGTTAAGGAACTACCCCCGGAGAGGTCTTTGGTTTTTTGCCCCCGGAGAGGTCTTTGGTTTTTTTCCCCTAGAGAGGTCTTGGGCTTAGCCTCATGGAGCGGGCATCAGTCATCGGTTACTCCACTCATCGTTATGAGTGTTTCGTCTCCCGACTGAAGGATCCTGGACCTCCATGAGGTTTAGCTTTGTGCTTGTCTCACGGAGCGGGCATCAGTCATCAGCTAAGTCACCCATTATCATGAGTGTTTCGCATCCTGACTGAAGGAGCCTGGAACTCCATGAGGTTACACTTTGTATTTGTTGAATTTTTCCATCTGACTTTTGGCAGCTTCCCCTGCTCATGTTCCATAATGTGCTTTTTATCGTTGCACTGATATTTTTGTACTTTGAAATTTGGAATCAGATTGTTGGGGATTCTTGTTCAAGTATGAGTGGGATCAATAAGACCATTGTATGGAGGTAAGGTGGGAGGAGTGAACTTCTTTAGGCACTCTGCTTGCAGGACCCTCTCGGTGAATGGAGTTCGACTTGGAGAGAAATCCCAATCCATTTCGTCGTCCTTGCAAGCTTGATTCTTTTTCATAACCTGCTCAATCACTCCTGCAATATACTCTTCAGTGTTGCGTTGTTCTGCAACACCAACGTCGATCCCTTTACCGGATCTTTGCCTCAGCAAGTCAACACGGTTAAAGGATATAGGAAGTGCCCATGCGGGATTAACAACATTTCGAGTATATTGGGCAGATTGATTGTTAGTAAGTGGCTTGGCATCCAGAACCTTGGCTCCATTGTTGTCATGTTCTCGACCTTCAACATCCTCGATGTCATTATCAGGATTTTGGTCAGAAGCAGAAGAACCTTCCTTCTCATCGATGTTGACTTGAGCCCTTGGAAGAGTGGGATTAGGGCGAGCACCAAGGATGGCATCTAATTTCTCCATCATAGCTTTGGTAGTGGTATCAACTAGTTGGTTTATGTTGGCAACCACAACATCTAACTCGCTTTTTGTGACACCGGCTCCGCTTATGGAATTTTGGCCAACCTCCAGAAGGTTAGTTTGGGGTGTAGCTTCGTTATTGGCGATATCTTCGGCTCCTCCAACGGATTTGCTATTCGCCTTTCTAGATTTTGCCATCACTTCGGTTATGGATTTGAACCTCAAGGAAAGCCTCTCCAGGGATCCCAATTATGGATAGGTGATTGAGATTGAAAATGTGATCACGGCCCCACGGTGGGCGCCTAATGTTTTAATCAAAAAATGATCAAACACCAAATACGATGCTTTGAGAGCGCGTCGCCCAATTAGAGGTAAGGTGCTAAGAAAACACCTCACCAAATCAGGGGCAAGGCACTATGAAAAACATGTATGAAGAGATGTGAAACCGTAATCACAGAAAATAAGGCAATAAGAGAGAGCACACAATTTTAAAGTGGTTCAATCCTATACGGATCTACGTCCACTATATAACATTCTTCATTATCAACTTCATGCTACAAAGTACAAAATGATATGAATTCTCATGATTTTACAACACATCATTCATTCTCTCCTTCTTGATAGAATTTTGTAGGAATTTAATGGTTAACCTTCAATGGAAATGAAGATTTAATGATGAGTGAAGAGTGAAGCTGTGGAAGCCATGGATAAAGCTTGAAGATAGCTTGGAGAAATGATCTTCGCAGCCCTTCGGGGTAGTTGAATCCTCCCCCTCAAATGTGGAGAAGGGGGGATATTTATAGGTGAAGTTTATGGGTAGTGGCAGGCTTGTAATTATGGAGTGCAGAGGTTGGGTCGGTATTTTTGAGTATTTACAGAACTGCCATCGCCAGCTGTTGCCAGTTGTCATGCTCTAAAATCGACTACATCATCACCGACCGACCAGATTTGTTAATACCTACCATGGAACTAAAGCAGCGAGGCTGAGTAGGTTTCTGGGAAGGCGGGACCGATCACCTTTGGCAGAACCGACCTGGAGGCTCTGATGTAGGAAAGGAACGACCAGGAGCCTTCGATATAAGAAAGAGCGAACCATGTGCTTATATGTCAAGACCGACCCCCTGCTGTTGCTGATTTGAACCGATCAGGTTCGGGAGAATTTGAATGAGCAGGATTGACCTGTCTTTTAGGATCCGAAAGACCGAACATATCAAAGAAGCAGGGCCGACCAGGTACTTTGATGACGAAACTGACCTCTTCCTTTAGATGCTGAAGAACGGGACCGACCAGCCTGCCTTGGGGAGAACCGACCTCTCGAAACCGACTACTTTGATCATGACATCCAGACCGACTCCGTTGCCTGCTCACATTTACTCTATCGAAGCATTTGTCTATTTTATAGATAACAATAATCGAGAAAGATTATAATTAAGTTGGTTATATATATAACCAAATAAAATTCCTATAAGTGTTACGGGATGAATTAAATCTTAAATTTAAATAAGAATTGGAATTAAAACTCTAGAAATGTGAAAAATTGTTTGTAAATGGACTTGGATTAAATATATGGAAATTTTAAAATCTTGGGAGATTTTAAATTGTTTTACAAACATTGAGAAGGATATTTTGAAATAATTTCAAAATAAAAATGATTAAGAAATGGTTTTGAAAAGTGATATAGTATTGAACTCACTTTGATAGCCGGGAAATAACTCTGATGATGCTGGCCACATCATCAATGTTCATTTTCGAGTTCTAAGTGACGGATTACACCAAATATATTGTTTTTGAATTGTTTTGAGAAACAAGTGGTTTTGGTCTCCGAAAAGGAATATTGGATGTTTGAAAAGAGTAAGTTGTTTAAAACTCCAGGAAGATTGTTTTGAATTAAAAACAAATTTAAAGAAAATTTGCGAAAACAAATTGAAATTGAGTTAAAGCCAGTTAAGTGGAAACTGTATTGAAATGGAGTAATATCGAGTAGAATTGAAATATTGTATATAGTTGGACTCGGTTGATTTTTGAAATAAAAAACAGAATTGTGATTTTGGAAGAAGATAACTGATTAGAGGAATTAATTAGTTAATGAAATATGTGGATGGAACTTAACGAGGTTAAGTAAGTTAAATTGATGAGTTAGGAGTTTTGAACCAAGAATGGAACTTTGGTTTGAAATGGAATTTGGCTTGGATACGTGAATGATTTGGTTTTGAGGATAAAATTGGAAATTGATTGGGAATGCATTTGTATATGCTGACATGATAGCAGATTGAAAGTGGTAGAGTTGAATGCCCGACAAAAAGGTACAAGTTTATATTTATATGAGTTTGATGATTTATGAGCCTGTTTAGCAAGTCGCTTGGCTGTTTGATTTTCTTTTGGATTGGAGAAGGCCTAGAGAGGCGAGTTGTAGTTGTACTGATTGAGCTGTACAAAGGAGATGCTAGCAAAATTTTCCAAAAATAAAGGTGTCATTTCAGAGTTTTTGGACATTTTAGTTAGTCGGAACGAATTAATAATTTAGTTAAAATAAATTGGTTCAGTGAAATTAAAGATAATATTAAAACGAATAATTTTTAACTTGGTTAATAGGGTATGTTTTCTACCTTAGCAATTTCGAGGACGAAATTATTTTAAGGGGGGAAGAAGTAACGTCCCGTATTTTTACGGTATAATAATTAATTTATTTAATTATTTAAATAGTGATTTAGAGATTTGAACGGTTGTTTAATTAAATAATATTGAATATTTAATTAATATAAATAATAGAATAATATATTTATTTCCGAAATAGTCGAAAATAGTGGAATTCACAATATTGTGTGAATTGGATCATTTATAATATATAATTCAGTTTAGAGATGAATTATATTAACGTATATATTATATAAACGACAGCTGAATGTATAATTATATTATAATTATAATCGAGCTCGAAATGGCGCGGTAGTTCGTAATTTGGCAGTTCAAACTTTAAACGAATTTACAAAATCTGTTTTAAGACGGATTTCTGCAAAACAAGAAAGTTCGGACTTGGTGAGCTATATTTTTCTAATGGAAGAGAAATATCGAGATTTCATTGTGTAGACTGTGAGCTATGTCCAACTCAAATTTTAAAATCGTCGCTATGGAATTTCTTTATAATTTATATCGATTTATTTATATTATAAATGGATTTTTAATATAAATTGAATACTGATTTAATCTGGATTTGAAATGTCGAGTCATTAATTCAGATAGGAATATTTTGGAGCTGTATTATATTCTATGTGAATATATACGATAATATTAACTTATTACTATTAAATTTAATTATTTTTAAACATATTTATATTTAAATGTGTTTATTTAGAGCTTTAAAAATAGCCATTTTGCAAACGACCTCCATTTTTGATGAAACTAATTTTGTTAGATCCAGAATATTAAAATATTGTTAGATTTCATTTTTTGTGATTTTTGGAATTAGTATGTGGCCGTACGGATTTTAATCTGAAAAATAGTTAATAATTTGACTTTATAAATAAGCTCTATGAGCAAACAAAGTCAGAATTAGACGAAACAAGTTTCGTTGGGTCCGTAATGTCAAAATGTAGTTGTATGTCCATTTTTATCAAAATTGGATACCGTATGTGATTATACAGATTTTTAAATGAAAAATTCAAGCAACGATGGATTAAAATGGAATAAATTAATCAATATAAAAATATTTAAATTTCCTTGTAAATATCCTACATCTTTCCTAAACCTAAAAACATTTTCTCTGGTCAATGAAGTTGCAGCCGCCAGTCATGGCCTTCTCAAAAGCAAATCCGTAACTTCAGAAATTCATAGAAAATCAAATAAAATCAGCTTATATATTTGTAGTCCTTTAGCCTTACTCTCCATCGCAGTACCAAATTTGAAGTGTTTGAACATCCATCGTGGGTTGCTGGAAACATGCCGTCGAGCTAGGGTTATGCTTATTTGGAGATTTAAGTGATGATTCTTGTTTTGATCATCAGTTTTGGGCTCAGGAGGAAAAATGGAGTTCGTACGATGTTTTTTGTGGGGTATGAAGACAAACATTGTCGATGTTGTTACTGGGAGAGGCACTGTAATCGGGTGGCAGTGGTGTGAAACTGGTGTGCGAGTTGGCGAGTTGGGTATAGGTAGAAAGAGAATGGAAAGAGGGAGATCACGGTGTGTTTGGATTTGTATATCGTGAACTATTTGAGGAGTTAAGGATTCATAGGAAGCTGCGGAAATGTGGAGGGGTTGCTGTCCACCGCGTCTGAGAGGAAGGTTTCGGGTTGTGTAAAATGGAGATGGTTTAGTGGAAATCAAGGAGAGATGAAAGGTGGCGTGATTGGTTATTGAATCGGTGAA
>JASFAX010002127.1:0-47317 GCA_030737875.1 Allium sativum
TCTAGAACTATATTTTCTGGCTTCGTATTGACGCTATGGTCCTAACAAAACTAGTTTCGTCGAATTCTGAGATCGTTTGAAAAATGGCCATTTTCCAGTCGATTAAAATCAACTAAAACTGGTCAAACGCGTTTTCCTTTGCCACGCCCACATATTGATTCGGAAATTTATGAAATTTGAAACCTAGCAATAATTTGACATCCCGGATCCAACAAAAGTGGTTTCGTCGAAATCCGAGCTCGTTTGCAAAATTTCCATTTTTAAGGGCCTGAATTCCATAGCGACTATTCAGAATTTTCAACTGGGCGTATCTTTTGATTCCCGCTATGAAATTTCAATTTTTCGGATTCGTTGGAAAGATATTCTCCATTAGATTAATCATTTTTGGTTTCGTTAAAATCCGGTTTATTTCGCACCCGGTACATTCCTTTGAACTTTGAAATCGAATTATCGAACTACCGCGCCATTTTCAATTCCTTTTATAATTTAATATAAATATTTATATTCTAACGACGATCTATATAATATATACGTTCGAATTCTATTCAAAATAAATTTCTCGTCGATATTATTTAAAATAATTCATTTTAAATAATCAAAATTCACTAAAATTGCCAAAATAAAAATTTTAAATTAGCTCGGATTTCCGGGTTATTACATTTCCATTTGCTTCCCATCTTCTCCCTATTTTGCATTTCTATGCACTCTAAAACCAATCATCCATCATCAAAATACAAAAGTCCACCTTCACTTCATCAACACATGACATAAAATGAAAAGCGTTTGAAAATCAAATCGTTCAATCAATTCATTCAAGCGAATCGTTCAGTCGATTGTGGCTATAGAAATAAAATCGAATCGTTCAATTGATTCGTTTGAAACATGAAAAGCTTTTGAAAATCGCCATTGTAATGAAGAACGACTATGGTTTCAGATTTGCAAAATAACGGCCACGACATTTTTTTTGTCCTTGAAACTTATTCTTTAAAAGCCGTGTCCTTTAAACTAATTGGACCTGACTAGTAAACCCTTCACGCAAATTTCCACTTTCATATATATATATATATATATGTATATAAATTCCATTTCATATATATATATATATTATTTTCATTTCATATATATATATATTACACATTTCATATATATATTATTCACATTTCATATATATATATATATATATTATTTTCATTTCATATATATATAAATTATTATATATTTCCATTTCATATACATATTATTTCCATTTCATATATATTATTTCCATTTCATATATATATTATTATATATTTTCATTTCATATATATATATATATATTATTTTCATTTCGTATATAAATTATTTTCATTTCATATATATATTATTTTCATTTCATATATATATATATATATATATATTTGTACATCACAATCACAAGACAATCAAATAAATCGTCCATGGTCTATGGACGACAAGGAGGTGATCTAACAGAACATAAATAAATGTATAAAAATTTATAGTGAGAGAAGTTCTCACCATGGTCGGTTTCAAAAATTGTTATATAAACAATTGTTTCTAGTTAAATTAAAGGTCACGTTTAATTTAACCAAAATTCTGAACTGCTTCAATTTGTGTTCTGGTTTGTTCCATACTGTAGAGCTCTTCAAAACGATTCCAACGCATGTCATCTCGCTGAATTCTGTGCCCATTTGAAAGAGTAACGATAGTTTAAATATTTGGTAACTAAATAAGCTATTAATTAAAATAATCACTATATAATTACCTTAATTAAAGCCTAATCACGTTGTTAAGGGGGTTTACCCCATCTTCCTCTTTAGGTTTACTCACAAAAAAGGTCCACCCTCTTAATCCAATGGCACCGCCACCTCAGTCCCTTCGCTACCCATCAGAGACCACGACGTAATGCGCCTTCAGCTCCCTTTCAGGCGCGCCAAACAAGGTGCAGCTCGCACCTTCCCACGCCTCGCTGATCGCGCTCAAATTCGGCCTCGTCTTGGCCAAAAATCGCCCCAACTCTTCCACGATAATCCCCCATATTCAATCAGTATGAAGATCACATGTAGATGAAGAACTTTGCAATTATAAATTTCTGATTTCGACTCATGAATTTCGTGTAATTTGGAGGAGAAGTTTTGAATGATTTTCGTCGTTAATCGTTACTTGCGGCTTTGAACGAGGGTTAACTTGTCTAGCGCGTTGACTATGGTTTTGGGGGAGGAAGTTTTATATTTATAATTATTTTTAATAATATTTTAATCGCTTTATTTCTGTTTTGCGTTCGAAATCCAAATCAAACCCAACGACTGTCTCCCCTAGCTAATTAGCCCCATTCCGAACACAATAGGATATATTTCGTAAGTTAATTTGGCTGTTTCGATCAGTTTTTATTAAAATTAAAATATAATCAATATATATTTAATTTAAACATACATTTTAATTTACCGGGACCACATACTGACTCCAAAAATTTTCTTAAAATAAATCTAGCTATGTTTTGACGACGCGGTCCTAACAAAACTAATTTCGTTGAATTTGGAGACCGTTTGAAAAATGATCATTCTCTGGACGATCCAATTTAAATTAAAATTACCAAACACATTTAAATTTGACACACTCACATATTAATTCCAAAAATTATGAAAATTGGAATCTAGTAATAATTTGACATTCTGGATCCAACCTAAGTGGTTTCGTCGAAAGCAGAGATCGTTTGCAAAATGGCTATTTTAAGGGCTATATTTTATATTAAATTTCATAGCGACTATTCTGAATTTTCAACTGGACATAACTTTTTATTCCTGCTATAAAATCTGGATTTTTCACATTTATTGGAAAGATATTTTTAAATAGATTCAAATATTTCTTGTTTTACTGAAATCCAATTTATTTTGAATCCTGTACATTCATTTGAAATTTAAAATCGAATTTTCAAACTGCCTTGCCATTTCAGGCTCGTTATATAATTAAAATAAATTTATTCATTCTAACTTCATTTAAAATAAATTTTTAGTCATTTTTATTTAAAATAAATCATTTTAAATATTTAGAATTCATTAAAATAGCTAAAATAAATTTTTTAAATTGGTTTCGATTTTCCGGGTTGTTACAATCTCCCCCACTTAAAATATTTTCGTCCTAAAAAATGAACGGAGCTGAAAGTTGTTTAACCAACCAACTTTTTCATTCTGGCTTTCATTCTTCAACTTTTTAGTTTCTAAGAATTTCCAAATTCTTTAAAAATTTGGCTAACACCCTAAATTTTCGAAAAATTTCGCCATAACCTCCTTTTTACGGGGAGACATTTAAAACCGCAACTAGCCACACAGGGCCCTCACCATCCAAAAAGAAAAAGAAAAAGCCAAGCGGATAGCCAATCGGCTCATAATATCATCCAAACCCAAGAAATATAGTTAACGTGTACCTATTTGTCGGGCATACAATTTTATTCCTCTTTTTAGCCTCCTTGTTATGACCGGCTCACACATATATATGTATATGCTTGCAATTTCAATCCATTTTCAATTCAGTTCAATATCTGATTTAATTTGGCTAATTTACCATACCTTCTCTTATTAGTTTGATTATTCCAATATTTTAATTAGTTGGAGCAATAATCATACAACACAACCATCAACCGATTAATTAGTTAACTTTTCAAATATACATAACTTTATATACTAGAATCATATTTTTAAAACCGGATTATATATATAATCACAAATACATTATTTATAAAATTTTCACTCTCAACTCATTTTAGGGCGTTACTTTCCCCATCTCTAATGGGTTTCTCATTCTAGAATGCTACTGATTCTATCTCTAATGAGGATTCTTCATAGGATATTACTAATCCTACCTTTGATGAGTCTTTTATTCTGTTCTAACGAGTTATCCCCAAATATTTGAGTTAACCAAAGCACTGATACCATATGTAACGATACGAATTTCGCTCGGACCTAATCGCTAAATCGACCAAGACTGTCCAAAACCCGGATACGCTAACTCTGGGCATACAACACATCAGAATAAATAACAAAAGACTTTTATAAACATCATAATAATGTTACATCAGAGTACAGAATATATCAGATTATATCGAAATATAATACAACAAAAGATTAATTTACAATAAATGTAATACAATGCAGAGGAAACAAATAATCTAACACATCGGAAGGCTATTAATGCTCTGGACGCAGTTTTAAGCTTCGATCCAGAATCCTGCTAAATGAAATATCTGCAAAACTAAATTGCTGACTACCCGTGGATAATATGGGCACCCAGAGTTTAGGTAGAAACAATAAACTCCGAGTCAGTCATGGGACTGGTGTGAGAACTCAAAACAGTTATTAACTTTATTTTAAATAAGGCATATCACAGGACCATGCCGCTAACACGGAACGGGTTCACTCCCATAAACGCCAATGTATAAACAACAATCAATAATATAGATATGGATCTACCATGCATCAATCAACATGCAATAGCCCAATCTACCCATTTAGATTAATCACACTCTTAGATTTTCCAAATCCAATTCAATTTACAGAAATTATTCCTTTGGACTTTATTTCCCGATTTCTATTTCAAATCATTTGAAATACATATCTAGTTTTTATATCAAAGTAGATTTCACTTCGGGATCTCAAACAAAATCGTTTGGAAATATGAATTCCAAAACATAACAATGCATACAAACAAGTATGCAACCAAATATCGGGAATCTTTCCTCAAACAAGGCTGTACGCACCTCTCCAACTCAATATATATATATATATATATATATATATATATATATATATATATGCACCTCCCACTATGGAGCAGGCTACACGCTGACCACTCAACATAAGTTCCTGGATCCAGCCCATAGTTTTAGTCATCCTTGTCACTCGATCTTTAGCCACATACTTGCTAAATCATTTTATATCCCGAAGTAGGGAAAATCATTTCACATCATAATAATCACAAGTACATTCAAACTATAGTACTTCACATCAGCAATTCACACATATGATCAGTCACTATTAATCACATGACCTTTGAGCTCGTGCATCTCAAAGAAGGGTGTTAAGCAAGAGAATAAATTCTCCGCCACCAGACATATATATTATCAATAGCAACTAATCGGATACGCGATGAACCACAATGTAAAACCATAATACATTTCCAAATCATTTCGAAATCATCGGGTTTAGCCCTCGAAATCCTTTCTGTTTTATAAACATTTTTATATAACATTCCCTATCCAAAATCGGGAATACATTTCTTTTCACTTAAGAAAAATATCATTTCAAATTCATTCGTTAAATTTGAAATGAACTCCACATCACTAACACCTCATAGTCAAATCGTGAAGTGTTTCACAAGGCGTTAGCATACAAATATTTCTACTCAACCCAATGCTAAATGTAAAAGCATATCTAGCTCATAAATTGGTCAAGCACAATCCAAACAATCAATCAATCACAATCAATATCAACAACCAAGTAAATTTGGTTCAATCACATTTCATGTTTTGGTAATTTAATTACCATCTATACATTCACAATTTAATTAAATATTTATTCAAACTCCAATTGGTTTCAATCTCTAAAATCATTTCTTATTGATTGTTCAACTTTCTAGAAATTAGTCCTGCTTTAACTGGGTTAAAGAACCAATGTCATTTAAACACAGTTTACGACAAACCGAAAATCCAATTCGATATTAAATATAAGGCTCAGAATTGAAATTATATTGGCTTATATTCAATATCAAATTCTGAAACCAACAGATATCGTATTGGAATAACGATATCAATATCTTCTAAATTCCCGTAACAATATCCGTATAATCACGGAATCCAATATCGAAATATTTCGAAGATTATTTCAACTCAAATCCATTCCAGTTTACATATTGGAAATTTCTGGTTATATTAAAACCATTTTCAAATCCAATTTATTTATTAAAAATTATTGGATTATTAATCTAGTTAATAACTAGTTCAATTTGTTAAAAATATGTTTTTATCTTCACAAATGTGGAATTTTTCATCCAAATTCTTTCCAAATCATTTATTATGATTTTTCACGAATTATTGATAGTTTTATTAAGTCCCTTTCAGTCGATTTCCATAAACGGTCATCAAACTGCACTTACAACGACCTTTTCCAAATTTGATTTGGACATAATTTCGAATCTAACCGTTAGATTTCAAATCTCTTATGTTTATTGGAAATATATTTTTGATACGAACCCAACAGTTCCGGTTTTAGGAGAATCCGACGGTCGAATCTCCTGTAATGTCAATTCGAAGTCAATGATCGAAATTCGCGAACGGCCATGACGCGGTACGTTCTATTCTGATCATTAAACATATATAATATATATTACATATATTTCGTTGATTTCCATTTAAATTTTATCTTATTAATCGTTTTAAATTTGTTTTAAAAACTATTTCAACTTTCATTTCAATTTTCAAATCAAAATTGAATATTCCATTACATAAAAATTTCATACATCTCATATATATGTTAAAAATAATATTTTTAACCAATCAATATTTATTTCATTCACACTTCATATATATATATATATATATATATATATATATATATATTTCACATCTCATATATATATATATATCATTTTCATTCATATATATATTTTTCTCATTATATATATATTATTTTCATTTCATATATTTTTCACATTTCATATATATATATATATATTATTTTCATTTCATAGATATATTTTATTCACACTTCATATATATATATATATATTTCATTTCATATATATATTATTTTCATTTCATATATATATATATATATATTTTATTCACACTTCACATATATATATATATATTTTACACATTTCATATATATATATTATTCACATTTAATATATATATATTATTTTCATTTCATATATATATTATTTTCATTATATATATATATATTATTATATAATTTCATTTCATATATATATTATTTCCATTTCATATATATATATATTATTTCCATTTCACATATATATTATTTTCATTTCATATATATATTATTATATATTTTCATTTCATATATATATATATATATATATATTTTATTTTCATTTCGTATATATATTATTTTCATTTCATATATATATTATTTTCATTTCATATATACATTATTTTCATTTCGCATATATATATATATATATATATATATATATATATATATATATATATTTGTACATCACAATCACAACACAATCAAATAAATTGTCCATGGTCTGTGGATGATAGGGAGGTGATCTAACAGAAATGAATAACTGTATAAAAATTTATAGTGAGAGAAGTTCTCATCGTGGTCAGTTTCAAAAATCGTTATATAAACAATTGTTTTTAGTTAAATTAAACGTCATGTTTAATTTAACCAAAATTCTGACCTACTTCTGTTTGTGTTCTGGTCTGTTCCATACTGTAGAGCTCTTCAAAACGATTACAACGCATGTCATCTCGCTGAGTTTGTTCCCATTTGAAAGAGTTACGATAGTTTAAATATTTGGTAATTAAATAAGCTATTAATTTAAATAATCACTATATAATTACCTTAATTATAGCCTAACCACATTGTTAAGGGGGTTTAACCCGTCTTCCTCTTAAGGTTTACTCACAAAAAAGCTCCACCCTCTTAATCTAATGGTGCCGCCACCTCAGTCCCTCCGCCACCCATCAGAGATCACGATGTGATGCGCCTTCAGCTCCCCTTCAGGCGCGCTAAACGAGGTGTAGCTCGCACCTCCCCACGCCTCGTAGATCACGCTCGAAGTCGGCCTTGTCTTGGCCAAAAATTGCCCCAATTCCTCCACGATAATCCCCCAAATTCAATCAGTATGTAGATCTCATGTAGATGAAGAACTTTGCCATTATAAATTTCCGATTTCGATTCATGAAGTTCGTGTAATTTGGAGGAAATTTTTTGAATGATTTTCGCCGTTAATCGTAACTGGCAGCATTGAACGAGGGTTGACTTATCTAGCGCGTTGACTAGGGTTTTGGGGGAGGAAGTGTTATATTTATAATTTTTTTAATAATACTTTAATCCCTTTATTTTTGTTTTGCAGTCGAATTCCAAATCAAACCCAACGATTGTCTCCTCTAGCTAATTACCCTAATTACAAACACAATAGGATATGTTTCGTAAGCCAATTCGATTGTTTCGATCATTTTTTTTCAAAATTAAAATATAAATCAATATATATTTAATTTAAACGTACATTTTAATTTACCGAGGTCACAAACTAACTCCAAAAATTCCCAAAAAATAAATCTAGCTATGTTTTGACGATACAGTCCTAACAAAACTAATTTCTTCGATTTTGGTATGGTCATCCTCTGGTCGATCCAATTCAAATTTAAATTACCAAACACATTTAAATTTGCCATGTTCACATATTAATTCCAAAAATTACGAAAACTGGAATCTAGCAAGAATTTGACATTCCAGATCCAACCAAAGTGGTTTCGTCGAAAAGAAGGTCATTTGCAAAATGTAAGGGCTATATTTTATATTAAATTTCATAGCGACTATTCTGAATATTCAACTAGACATAACTATTTATTCCAGTTGTGAAATATGGATTTTTCACATTGTTGGAAAGATATTTTTAAACAGATTCAAATATTTCTTGCTTTACTGAAATCCGCTTTATTTTGAATCCTATACATTCATTTGAAATTTAAAATCGAATTTTCAAACTCCCGTGCCATTTCAGGCTCGTTATATAAGTAAAATAAATTTATTCGTTCTAACTTCATTTAAAATAAATTTTTAGTCGTTATTATTTAAACTAAATAATTTTAATTATTCAAAATTCATTAAAATAGCAAAAATAAAATTTTTAAATTGGTTCCGATTTTTCGGGTTGTTACACCATGACGTTACTCCTAGCTATAAACTAACATATGTCCATTTCCATACGTCCCTCATCCAATTTAGTTTCATACCGGGATGTGAAGTTCACGAATTAATGCTACACAAAGCCATGCTATTTAAATCTGTGCTTTGATCATCAACCACAAGACTCCGCTATTCAACAAAAGCCTTGATCATTTGCATCTCAACGTGCCACATTCTTATTCCATACCGTACCACTGATTTCCACCAATATATAACCTCTAAGCTCGTACGTCTCAGAGAAGGGTGTTAAGCAAGAGAATAAATTCTCTACACCAAACAGATATATATTCAGCAGTGATCAATGAATACAGAATAAAGGAATCAATGTCAGACACACCATCCATTTGCAAGTCCGTTCTGGGTCTGAACGAAACCGGAGGCATCTTATTCCTCATCCCATATGTCCAATACAAGAGAGAGGCCCTCGCATATCCAGTTGATCTCCAAGTACATTTGGACAATCACCACTAATTACCCTGTCTTGGGTGTATGGCCCAATCAAGACATCAGTAATCATCCAAACGATGTGAAGGTCTCCGGTTTTCAATCACCATCTTCATCGTCGACTTATCGTCGTATCAATTATTCAGAATGGGATAAACCCGGTCTTTCTGAATAACTCGCATATCTTATAAACAAGTGCTATAAAAACACAACATATGCCTCATTCCAATCCAGAATATTCTTTTATTCAAATATTCACATCATGAGGGAAAGGTTCCCATTAATTTTATTAAAGATACATTCTTTAAATTTATTCTTTAATCTTCCTTTGGATATCAATTCAAACCAAACTAAGGTTTATCCAAACTAGTCGAGATTAGCGCACCTTACCGAAGTAATCATTTGTTTAATTTCCCAATTCTAACCTATTCGTCCCATTGAGCAAAACTGGAAATACTCCATATATAACACCACGATGTTATTGGTAAATTTATTTACCATTTCACGTTCAAATCTAATTAAAGATTTAACTATCGCCTGGAGTAAAACTGGTGGTACCCCATTCTCGATCGTTTCTCAAATCCGATGTAACGACCTGGGGAATTCACGACCTTGGTTATCGACATAAACTCAATGTCGACTATCCAAGCATTGGAAATACTGGATAGTTAATGAAAGAAGTTAGAGGGTGAGGATAGACAAGATAGAAAATTAGAATAGAAGAAGAAGAACATACAATATCAGAGTAAACATGAATCTCACAGAGGAACGAATAAAATATAGTATACAACATAACTTGGAAATACAAATATGTCATTTGAGTATAACACTTACATCACAGCGGAAATAAATAATTGCTATATAATCCTGAAGCCTCCTGCTCCAACTCTCCAAGATATGTATAAAAACCTGACAACTTGACTGCCCGAACAAAATTGGGCACCCAAGAGTTTAGGGAAAACAAAAATAAACTCCGGGTCAGTCATGGGACTGGTATGAATAAAACCATTTAAAACAGTTTGAGAAATTAAATGAAATCTCATAAGACCACGTCGTATAACGGAACGAGTTTTTCCCTTATGAGAATCCAAAACACTTGGCACAACATTAAAAAACCTTTTGAAAGGAATGATAATCTTTATATCAAACTCATTTGATATTATAATAATGTCTATCAAGTGCAATATAATAATCATCTAGCAGAATGCTTTCATCTCACGTTCCACATATATAATATATAATCAAAAACCGCAGGAGCTTATTGGGTAATTGATTCCAACTGGTAAGGTACGGGACCACCTTCCGACAGTGTATCTCTAGGGAGGAATACACCGGGTTCAACAAGAACATCTTGTAACCCAGGCTAAACATGACCGGTCACTCATTTCGCTTGAGTGTATCGAATGTATTATCATCAACGGTTGGGATCAACAACCATTTCCTGAAAGGGACAACATCGAAACAGAATAAAGAAGCAAATGGAATTTCTCTAGATCAGGTGACAATACACCCTAATTGGCAGCTAACCACTTAGCCATGTGACCAACCCGATTTTATACGATTTCTCGGTTGTGAGGCTAGAGGCCATAACGTATCCTTTTACAAACCACGCCTTTCTTCACTTTGAATGTCACAACGTCATAGCCGCCAAATCACAAATTGATTTCTCCAAACATACCACGGGTAAAACAGCTAAGAGAAACGAATTCCTCCGCCACCAAAAGTAAATACATTTGAAGAGATCAACTTACGCGATCTACTAAATATACTTTGTCACACATTCTTCCATATATGTTGTCCTGGGACTGGACAAACCGAAGGTACTATTCTGTAAATCCATCTTGGGCCATTTCTACCTAGGATTTACCGAACAACCCTTGCATAACTCCGTCTTTAATTATCTTCATCATATTTGATTCGCAAAGCTAATTCCATATGGAGTGGTTTTCAGATAATATATCTGATCCCAATCTCTCCGTATTGACAACGGAAATGGTCAAAATCTTTCATAGTTGGTGACAACAGTCGTATTCCCAAATGGAAATCTTACCGATCAATCATCGTTTCATTTCCCAATTTCCCAGTTATCATTTCCATATATTCATAAATTCCTTATTTTCTAAAATTAAAAATATATATTTTATTAACTTTGGAAAACATTTCCATTTCTGATTTACGCATCAATATCTTCCCATCTCTATCAGTCTCTAACTGTAAGCTAGTAAGAGAACGACTTCCCAAGTATAAACCCCGAAGGCCAAAACCAACATCAGATCGATACCCAGAAAGCCATTCAACTCGATTAATTTCCAGTCAATTTCTAATTTTAGTAATTCCATTTAAATTCCTAATTCAAACCCCAAATTCCTTTATAAATATTTTTATCTGAAAATTATTTATTTAAATCCTTTATTCACATTAAATGTAAATAATATTTCTTCTTTGCAATCAAAACATTTTGATTTCGTATTTAAAACAATATCCCAAATCCAATTTCTTTTCATATTTCTATTTATACAATTTTCATATAAAAACTTATTTTATACTTCTAATACTAAAATCTCATTTAATTCCCTTTTAAAAATGCTAAGTTCAAATTCCATTAAAAACATGGGTGTTAAAACCGATTCTTACTTCTCTATATAAATTCAGTCTTATATATTCCGTTTATCGAATGATAAATATTTTATTTAATTTATAAAACATTATTTTTAAATTAATCTTCTCAATCTATTTGTTAAAATATATTTCTATTTAATATCCACTTTAAACAATCTTCTCATAATTCTTTTATATCTCATCAATTTCCTTTTATAATCCTATTTATTTTCTAAACAAATATTCCTTTTATAATTCTATTTACTTTCTAAATAAATATTCCTTTTACACTTCTATTTATTTTCTAAATAAATAGTCCTTTTATAAAATTCTTTGATTTTATAAATATTCCTTTTATAATTCTATTTACTTTCTAAACAAATATTCCTTTTATACTTCTATTTATTTTCTAAATAAATAATCCTTTTATAAAATTCTTTGATTTTATAAATATTCCTTTTATAAAATCCTTTGATTTTAAAAATATAATATTTTCAATATACACTTTGAAAATTCCCTTTTCGCATTCCGGTATTTCTTATGGTATTTAAAATAAAAAATAACCATGATCAACATCATCTACACACCCATAATTAATCACAGATTATATATCACATCATATTTCACAATATATGAAAACTAACAGTATTATAAATATCGAGGAATCCTGTTGGATCCCTCCAACTTGTTTTCCTGCATTCATAGATGTTGAACAATATAAATAACATAGATTTCATTTCAATATGAAATATTCTGATAAACAGAATCAATATTTGATTAACGATATATATATATATATATCGTTATCTATAATTTCAACCGATAAATCAGCAATTCAACCAAACAATCAACACACAACAATTAATCATCATTTATCCATTCTGAAATACGTTATAAAAATATATTGAGAAGAATTAATGAGATTTACTCACTTTGTTTGCAGTTGACGATTCTTCTTTGATTTGTTGTAAAATCAAACATGTGTTTGATTTTATCACGGATTTCCAGTAACCTAGTTCCTAGCCACATTAGTTCTACAATGTATATCTCGTCTTTATGATTCCCATGCAACCAATTTCGTCCAATTCTGTTCACATATGACTAAGTTATAAATATTACAATATTAATGTTCGTTTAAAAATAATTATGGTTACTAAATTTCCTAACTAACTTATTAATGTTTGATTAAACATCATTGACCCCTTATACCAGAGTTTAAAGTCACGAGAATGTCTTCTTCTTGTTTGAAGCTGCCGCATTCCAACAATAGCCTTCTGCCCAAAATCAAAACTCCTTCATTCTCTTGCAAAACCAACAGCAAACCTCTCCATACCCTTAATCTCTTGATTACATGCACTAGCCCTTGTTTCAATTTAACATAGGCAACATAAAAATAGTCCTTCCACGTCTTTCCAATACCATACTCACTCCAACATCCTTATTTTCGAACTTCTACTCAGTTTCAAAAAAAAATACAAAAGCCATACCATAATTTGTACCATTTCATATCCTTCCTCAACAAACAATTTCCGACTTCCTGTTATTCAAAAATCAAAAACCACATCGTCAAATCATCTACCGCCACCTCCCTACTTCGCTGGAGCTCCGGTTGACTACCACCCGGCGATGACTACTTCGAGCTGATCCAGCACCCTGCCTTACGCGTTACCCCAGCCCTTAGACGAACAGAAAACCCCAAACCAATTCCTCTGACTAGGGTTGATCGAAGTTGACCAGACCACAAGCGCTAGATGCGCCACCTCCTCCCCTTCCAACTTCCTTCAGATGCGTCCTCCCGTTATCACCAGTGCGGCCTCCAGTTGCCAACCCTAGTTCGAGCCCAAGCTGCCTTGAATGTCGCCGGACTAAAGTACTTACGTAACGACCCGAAATTCCCCTTACGGGAAATCACGGATTGTATTGAGGGCAAGACGAATCGGAACACAAACAGAAGAACATTTCATTGCTTATAACAACAATTCCATCAGAATACCAGAATATACAAAGTATGAATAAATAATATACATTCGAACAATATCAGATATTTAAATTACATTTAGATACATAGCAATGGAAAATAATACAAACCACAACTGAAAAGAGTATACGAATACAGAGCTTTCCGAATATCATTCCAGATGTAAACCAGGATCATTTGAATATAAATCTGCAAAACCAAAACTACTAGCTGCCCGTGTGGAAAATAAAGGCACCCAGAGTTTAGGTTAAAACAATAAACTCCAGGTCAGTCATGTGACTGGTGTGAGAACTAAAATAGTTATTAATTTGATTTTAAAATTCGGTAAATCAAGGGACCATAACGTATAACACGAAACATGTTTCCTTCCAAGAATACCAGTGCATAAAACAAACAGCGCAGTACTAAATAAAGAACAATGAAGCTATTATAAGAATCAGGTCCCATCACACAATGCAACGCAAGCCGGAGGATAGAGTTTTTACCTTATAATAGCCAAAAATGCTTGGTAAATGAAATTTGATAATTTACTATTACTATAAGCGTATAGTGTCAAAATAATTTCAATCACAAGTATCAATCATAGATGGCATGAGTACCCCATCCCACCATGTCGCCATACTAGGCTCTACAATCAAAACCACAATATGTAGTATTAGAAGTTGGATTTCCATCTATGAACCAAGGCAAGGGATCGTCCTTACCACTTCGAGATGCTCTAGCCTGTGTCACAGGATTAGAACGCATCGACCCTTGGATCTTCAGGGGCGGTCCACTCCATGTGGAATTAAAATGCCTGAACCATGCGTTTCCCCGCCCTATGGGACGTAAATCTGGTCTGTATAAAGACAATCCATTGGCTCTGCAGAGACCGAAATAACCGAGACGCCTCGCTATCCATCATCCACATACGTATAACGTCAGGGCTTGCAAATCGCTGACACCACTCCTAGCTAGAAGGAAATGCATGTCCTCCCTGCAGTCCTTTCCCGTTTCTGGTTCACTCTGGGGTGTGAGGCTCGCGAATTAACGCTACACCAAGCTACGCTATATTAAAGCCGTGCTTTGATCATCAACCACAAGACTCTGCTTTTCAACAGAAGCGTTGATCATTTGCATCTCAGCATGCCACACAGGCAATTCATGCTATGCAACCGATGTTTATCAATCACATAGAATGAAATTCGACATCAGACACACATCCATTTACAAGTTCGTTCTAGGTCGGAATGAAACCGGAGGCGTCTTATTCCTCGTCCCGTGTATCCAATACAGGAGAGAGATCCTCGCATATCCGGTCGATCTCCAAGTACGTCTGGACGATTACCACTTATTACCTTGTCTTGGGTGTACAGCCCAATCAAGACATCAATAATCATCCAAACGATGTGAAGACCTCCGGTCTTCAACCACCATCTTCATCGTCAACTCATCACCGATTCAGTTATTCAGAATAGGATTAACCCGGTCTTTCCAAATAACTCGCGTACATAATAAACAAGTGTTATAAAAACACAACATACGCCTCATTCCAATTCAGAATATTCTTTTATTCAAATATTCTTATACTTTGGGAAAGGTTCCCATTAATTTTATCAAAGATAAATTCTTTAAATTTATTCTTTAATCTTCTTTTGGATTTCAATTCAAACCAAATTATGGTTTATCCAAACTAGTTGGGATTAGCGAACCTTACCGTAGTAATCATTTGTTTAGTTTCCTAATCCCAACCTATTCATCTGGTGAAGCATAACTGGTAATACTTCACATCTAACACCATGGTGTTATCGGTAAATTCAATTACCATTTCACGTTCAAATATAATTAAAGATTTAATTATCGCCTGGAGCAAAACTGGTGATACTCCATTCTCGATCATTTCTTGAATTTGATAATTTTAGTTATCAAATTCACCTTTCAATCTATTTAAAGATTCATTAAAACTCCACTTGGTTTTAATCTTCCAAAAAATCAATATTAATGGTTGTTTCACTTGGGAAATCATATCATGTCTTTAAATGGGTTAAAGAACCAATGTCATTTAAAACCTGGTTCAGTATTGAGCAGCGGTGTAGCATCAGATCCCAAAGATAGAAAGTTATTTTTTCTTATGGAAGAAAGTCTTTTTCAAAGATTCTATATAAATTTCATATATGAAACCGAGATAGTTACCTTTCAGAATGGGGTGCTACCTATTCGCTCCTATGAGCCCGGGTTAGTTTCTGGTTTTACCAAATTTCGGTCTGTTAGCAAATCATGACTTGCTTCTGGGCACATGTAACAGAACCCAATGGTTATACCTCCCCAATTAATATACTGAATCACCTAACAATTCTTAAATTAAGTAGTGGATGATATATATTAGAATGTTAAAAAGAATCAAGACAGTTTAGCTCGCCCGGATTAATATACTTGGCTAAATTCATCAAGTTGTTCCAGAGAATCAAAACGGCCGATAAACCCAAAATCACATTCCATTCCATCAACCTTTAACCGTAAATTAGAAAGTGAACAATTCCCTAAGTATTAATCCCGAAGGCCGAAACCACCATCAGATCGATACCCAGGAAACATTTTACTTAACTAATCTCCAGTTAGTTTCTGATTTTCTTAACTCCTTTGGGTCTAAGAAAAGTATTATTAAAGATACCATTTACAACAACCCAAAATCTCATTCCATTGTTAATCGGGTTAAAGAACAAGTGTTATTTAAAACACTGTTCATGATAAACCCAAAGACCTATTTCAATTCAATTCCAATTAAATATTAATTAATTGATATACTTCAGTATATCTAAATAAAAAGATTTAATGCTTTCTCAATTGGGTTCAAGAAAAGTGTTAATGAAGACACCATTCATGACAAACCCAAAACCACATTTGATACTAAATACAAGGCTATGAGTAGAAAATATACCGGCTTGTATTCAATATAAAATTCAGGAATCAAAAAAATACCGTATTGGAATAACGATATATATATCTTCCAAATTCCTCCACAATACTCGTATAATCACGGAATTCAATATCGAAATATTCCAAAGATAATTTCGATTCAAATCTATTCCAATTCATATATTGGAAATTCTGGTTAATTTTAAAACCATTTCAAATCCAATTTACTTATTTAAAAATATTCGATTATAATTCTTGGTAATAACTATTTCATTTCGATAAAAATCTATTATTATCTTTTCAAATATGGAATTTGTCATCCTAATTCTTTCAAAATCATTTCTTATGATTTTACACTTATTATTGATATTTTTATTAATTTTATCAAGGCCCGTACAGTCGATTTCCATAAACGGCCATCGAACTGCACTTACAACGACCTTTTCCAAATTTGATTTGGACATAATTCCAAATCCAACCATTAGATTTCAAATCTCTAATATTCGTTAGAAAGCTCTTTTCGATACGAACCCAACGGTTCCGGTTTTAGGAGAATCCGATGGTCGGATCTCACGTAATGTCCGTTCGAAGTTAATGGTCGAAATTCGCAAACTGCCGCGGCGCGGCGCGTTCTATTCAGGCCATTATATATATATATATATTATATTATATTTCATCGCTTTCCATTTAAAACGTATTTTATAAATCGTTTTCAAAACGGTTTCCACTTCATTTCAAAATTGAATATTCCATATCATCGATATATAAATGATAATATTTTCAAAACTTTAGATTTTGAAATCATTTCCTTTTCGATATTTATTATAAAAAGGAATAAAATTGATATAAATATTGTTCACGTCAAAATGGCGTTAATCTAATCAACACAACATTATATATTTAAATATATTCGTGTCCATCCCAAATCGGACATCAAAATCAGATTTTGATCTTTTACTGAATATTATTTTAAAATATTCATTATTTTAAAATAATCGTTATTTTAAAATATTCATTCTTTCTGAACTGGAATCAGACACAGTCAATTACCATATAATTTGATATATATGGATTTCATACAACATATGTACACAACAATAACCAAACACAGTCAAACATCATCCAGAGTGCATTCTACACTGCATAAGCATCAAATATGAATATTTAACGCTTACAACAGTCTGTTAACCTATCGATTGACATACAACTAAACAGTTGGGATTAGTGTACGTCAAATATCATCCCAACACCCGTGTGCGGTTTCAATCAACAAATAATGAATTTTATTTGTGCAGTTGGGCGATGTGTAAAATTTATCGTCCCAATCCATGTCAGTAAAATGGGTGTTCATAAACAAATCGTCTGATTTGTAAATGAATATTTATTTTATTCATATACATGCTAAAAATTATATTTTTAACTACAAAATATTTATTTCAACACATGAATATTTTATTCAGTTCATTTGTACAATAAAAATGATATTTTTATTGTTCTAACATATTTTAGAAAATTTTGGCGGCATAACGACCCGATAGTAGAAACGGGATAAGGCCTAGCCTTATCCCCAGTCTAATAATGGCCTGTGCCATACACATACCAATCTAATCAATTCCATTTCATTTCCCAAACCAAATTCAACCAAACAATCCAATCAACGAAACTAAACAATCACACAAGTCATCCATGGTCTGTGGACGACGGGGAACAGTTCATATATGTAGTCATAAAATAAATAACCACATAAGAAATTTTAGTAAGAAGTCCTCACCTTGGGGATCCACTCCTCCATTTCTTTTCTAAATATTCAGATTTGCCCGAATTTCCAACGCAATCTTTTTCATGCTGTTCACACTAAAATCACTTTCTTATTATGATGTTTATATATTTCTAAAAATCTCGCCTTTCCATTTTTAAAAATCTCGCCTTTCCATCTTTAAAAATCTCGCCTTTCTATCTTTAAAAATCTCGCCTTTCCATGTTTAAAAATCTCGCCTTTCCATTTTTAAAAATCTCTCCTTTCCATTTTTTAAAAATCTCGCCTTCTACATCTTTAAAAATCTCGCCTTGCATCTTTAAAAATCTCGCCTTTCCATTTTTTAAAAATCTCGCCTTCCACTTTTTTAAAAATCTCGCCTTCCACTTATAAAAATATAAGGTAGTGTTTGGCTTACCATTTTAAGTTTTGAGTTTTCGTACATACAAAAATGTGCACAACGCATGCATATCATGGAAAACAACCATTTTAGAAAACAAAACTAACACACAAAATAAAAAATAACTTTTATCCATTTTTCATATTTTGAGAAATGAGAGAAACATGAACACCAATTCTTCCTTCCATGATTGCTTCATCCCTTCCGCGGTCCCCTCCATCTTCCTTTCATTCTACCATTCCTCCTTTCACCATTTTAATGTTTTGTAATTAATTTTGAAAACTAAAAACCCAAAACTCATTTTTAACCAAACGCACCCTAATCTTTTTACCTTTAAGAATATAATCTTTTTACTTTTAAAAATATTATCTTTTTACCGCTACTTCATATGAAAAAAAATCGCATTTTTATACTCATGAAAAATCATATTTTTTAAATTAAATATTGTATCTTTTCCCAACTAAAAATCAAAGCTTTTCTCATATAAAAATCAAAGCTTTTTAACTATAAAAATCTGATCTTTTTCCTAATAGAATACTATTTTTTTTTAAAGCTAAGCATATAGAAAAATAAATAAATAAGTTAAATCAAAATAAAAAAGCGTACTGTTTTTCAGCGAAGGGGGGCCGAAGCTCGCTGGTGGCGCGCCGGGTGCTGGAGGATGCGGTGGTGGCAATGGTGGTACGCGGTGGGCTGGAGGCATCAGATTTGGGTATTAGGGTTTAGGGTTACTCGATTTTCGAAGGGGAGAGGCGGAGGAAGGGGCGATGGGGGTGAGGGGCTATGGTGGCGCGTCGCCTGAGGTGGGGAGGGGGCTCGAAGTGTCCGGTGAGGTCTGGGCAGCGGCGGTCGATCAATTTTTTCCTATAGAGCGACGGGGGTGAAAGAGGAGCGAGGGAGAGAGAATAAAGGAGTGAGGGTGTCTTTTATAATATATATAATTAATTATTTTATTTATTTCTCCTAAGAGTTGACTTTCCATTTTAACTCCAATTGAGACCCAATGACTGACGTTCCTAGCTAATTACCCCCATTCCGAACACAATGTGATATGTATTGTTAGCCACTTTTGTGATTTCGACCAGTTTTGATTTAAATTAAAATATAATTCAATGTATATTTAATTTGAACGTACTTTTTAAATTACCGGGGCCACATATGGTCTTTACAAATTCCAGAAAAATAAATCTGGCTATAGTTTGACGATACTGTCCTAACAAAACTAATTTCGTCAAATTTGGAGACCGTTTGAAAAATGGTCATTTCCTGTCGATCCAAATAAACTGAAACTGACAAAACATGTTTTCCTTTGCCACGCTCACATATTGATTTCAAAAATTATGAATTTTGGAATCTAGCAATAATTTGACATCACGGATCCAACAAAAGTAGTTTCATCGAAAATGGAGGTCGTTTGCAAAATGGCTATTTTTAAGGGCTATATTTCCATAACGACTATTCAGAATTTTCAACTGGGCATAACTTTTTATCCCCGCTATGAAATTATGATTTTTCGGATTCGTTGGAAAGATATTTTCAAATAGATTCTTATATTTTTGGTTTCACTAAAATCCGGTTTATTTTGAATCATGTACATTCATTTGAAATTTCAAATCGAATTTTCAAACTACTGTGCCATTTTCAATTCCTTTTATGATTAAAAATAAATATTTGTATTCTAACTTTGCTTCAAATAAATATATACGTTCTGATTCTATTCAAAATAAGTTTCTCGTCATTATTATTTAAAATAAATCATTTTAAATATTCAAAATTCATTAGAATTTCCAAAATAAATTTTTTTAAATTGGTTCTGATTTTCTGGGTTGTTACAACTTCGAACCCAATCAAATGTTTACCATAATCAAAAGAATAAAAATACGAATCCATATACATTTGTAAAACGATTTTAAGGATTTTATTCGGTTTTGTTCTGGATTTTTGAAATGAACGAATTGTAACGACCCAGATTTTTCCCCTATTTGAATTCGAATATTTAAATTGTTTTAAATATTATAATTGGAATATTAACGGATTTTAAATATTTAATTCGTTAATTAAAAGGCGGTCGAATGTTTAAATTTATATTTAATTTAAAACAAACTCAAAACTGCGCGGTAGTTCGTAAAATCAAATTTGAACTTCAATTGATTATACAGAATCCGTTTTAAGTCGAATTTCTGTAAAACAAGAAACGTTAGGATCGTATTGATAATATTTTTCTAATGGAAGGGAAAAATCGAATTTTTATGTTGTAAATTTTATTTTACGTCCAAATAAATTTTCAAATAGTCGTTGTGGAATCGTTTATAGGCCATAACGATTTATTTAAATATAATTAAATATTAACTTCGAATTTGGACAAGTCCTTTGAGGCGTAGTTATAATTTAATTTTCAGAATTTTACTATAATTTCTAATTCGCAAAATAAGCAACTTTTTATTTGGAGTACTTTGCACCCTGTATCAGCATTTTGGGGTTTCACAATATAAGTTAAACTACCGGTATTATTATATATTTGTGATCGTGGCACACTGCTGAGCACAGCTATATATTTATTTCTGTCGATAGCAAGTCATATGTGGACGGAGTTTTCTAACAGGGTGCGTTAACTTTAAACTAAAAATCGTTAGTTAGTAACACTGAAATCAAATCAAATTAAAATACGCTCGGACCTAAAGTGTTTGAGCTGGCCAAAGGAAAAGAAAATTTACGTCCTTTTTCTAAGAGCGTTGACATTCTTTTCTGAGTCCATTCGTTTATTTGAAGGGAACAAACATAAACCGTACATGCTTCATGTTTCCAGCCGACCTAGCCTCACGTTATACGTATAAACGAATGAAAAGAAAAAATCCTTAGTCATATCTATTGCAATGTCAACCTATTCGGTCTTTGTTTCACGCACATGCATTCTCCCATCTTTCTCTTCTGCCCATCAGTATAGCTGTATAGACATGTGTTTTTCTTTCACTATTTATACCCAGACCTATATCATTTCATTTCAGCGGCCATATTTCCACAGTTAGTTTGAAATGAGCATCCCCCTTATACTCTATGATTGATAATGACATTCTTCTCACCCTATTTTCTTCTTCTATATAACGCAATGTATTTTTCCATCTATACACATGTTTTGATTTGACTGTATCGTACAAAGCTAGGAATTGAAAACACAAAGCACATGCAATGTCCTCTTCAACAGCAACTTGTGTTTTCACTTCACGCCTAAAGTACCTGGCTACCTACTGATGTAAACACACACATAGCTCGTCTTAAGAGATGAAAATACGAAATAAAATCATGCTGACATGCCTATATTCACTCTACTGTGACAAGAGGATACTGAAAACTCAAGCTATATAACAGGATATTCTTCTGCAACTGAGTAAAATCGCACATGCCTACACTCTCTACTTTTGTTCATGTAACCTTTTCTTTCCATTGAGATGAACGTTCATACATCTCACCTGGCAATCCTATGCTAACCATACAAAACAGCACATGCTTTTGCTCCTTTTTCTCCTGTGACCTATCCTTCTAAGGACACAGCTACCCCATTACTATCAAGGAAATAGAGCTGCTATGAAATGAAAGCCTCGCACATACAATCACCCTGCCAATGTCAAGAAATACCAACACAGCTATGAAGTGAAGTATCACTGCAGGGCTATCCTATAGATTTACCCTGATATTGCCGTGCCTTCCAAGCTGCCTTGTGCTATAAATACAGGCTTTGTTACTTCTTCTTTGCAAACAGAATTATTCCTCCAACAATTAAAATCCAAACAGCTATTACTAAAACAAAACGCAAACAAACAAACAAACTGTATAGCTCGAAAACAAATAGATCGCAATGGGTTAAGTCTCCCTATAGCTCGCGTATTGTAGTGATGCGAGGGACTTAAAGGCTGAAATAGAAGTTGCGGATTTGGGTGTTGTTGGTAGTCATCAGACCAGCGTACCAGATGGAGCAAGCGGCGGAACTGGTGTCGGTGACCTGAACTAGTGGCGTGGTCGGAGAAGTAACTCTCGGTGGATGATGTGATGGCGTGGAAGTTTCAAACTGGAGAGGGATTGGCAAGGGTTCGATGTATGATTTAATTTATAGGAGCAGCTTTGGGTTGCTTTTGCAGAAGACAGGTGTACTAAGGTGAAGTATTATTTGATGTATGGCATGCAAGAAAGAGATGTGAAGAAAGTGAGTGCAGACGGGTTAGTGCAGGGTGTGTGCGTGAGGAAATAGAGGAGCAAGAGAAAGACAAGTTGGCAAATAAAAATAAATTAGAGGTGCTGTATCTTCTAAACACGAAGGGAAGGGGACAGTTTGTTGCCAAGAAACAAGAGGGCTGGCAAGTAGTTAAACGTGGAAAAGCATGGGGAAGATGCGGTTCTTGGAAAAACTGTAAAAAGAAGAAAGGTTGAAAAGAAATGAAAATAGCGAAATGGAAACAAGACTGTAAGAAGTGGGTTGCTGCTAACGTGGTAGTAAATGGAGGAAGTTGCGAGGTACTGATTACATTAGGGAAGAAATAGAAGTCAGATTTAAGGAAGGATAATGTTAGAAAACGCGTGCCTATATAGCTGACGTGGCATAAGATTTGAGGTAATAATTATCCCATTATTTATGTTAATATATGTAATCAGATAATTTAAACATTATAATTTTATATAAAATGAGCATTGGGCTTCAGGAATGAATAGGGTTCAGCAATTTGGACTGGAGAAACGCTCAATACAGTGGGGGGACTTGTATTATAGTTATATAAGGTAATTAAAGCAAATGAACATTTTTATTTAATAATTTATTCATGTATATGACTTATGTGGGGAATTTGCGGTTCGTTGACAGCAAATGGTGAGGACGCTAAAAATGTCAGGGTGGTGTGAAGTGCCGTAATGGGTTGTGTGTGTGACATGTTATCATGTACGAGAAGATGGATGTTCGGGTCTGCTAAGAGAGAAACGGTCGGCCTGTTGCGATGCTAGAAGGTGACCGCAAATTATGTTAGGTAAGTAATTAAATATTAATGATGGTATTAGGGTAACAACATAATTAATGGTAATTAAAGATTAATTAATTTATATAATTTCAAATAAATATTGAAACAATTGTAACTTGTTCAGTTATTATCAGAATTCAGCGCAACCAAATTCGTTGGAATCGCAAAGGAATGCACGACGTTGTTGAATGGTTTCGGATGGGAACAGAAGCAACCGGAATTTCGCATAATTTTAAGCTCTTGTTTAAAATTATACGAATAACGCAAACCGTCAATCGAAAACAAATGTGAGTTAATTCTCACACATTTCTGAAATACTAGGATGTGCTAAATTCATATAACTGGATCAAACCATGGATAATTGATTGATTGGATGCTTTGAATGCCTATGGTTGATTTATTGGTTGACGTTAATTATATTATTGTTATTTAAAATATTTCTTTATGCTGATATGAAATATTATAATGATCTTTGTTGCAGGGAAGAACAGGTAGGAGGAATCAAACCGGTTCCTCAAATATTTAATATGTTGATATCTCGTATATTATGACCTGTTTAAACACGTTGACTTTATAAGCCTATTGGTTGTTGGTTATGGTTGAACTTTGAATCAATATATAGTATTGATTGAGAAATAAATAGCAGATGGCCAGATATACACCGTTTTATAATGATCGATTCATCGTCAGGTGAATCGCTAGAAAAGAAGTTATGAAATTATTTTACAACCAAATATAGACTTTGAAATATATTCTTTTAAATGAAGTTCTAAAAAGGGGAATAAACCAACCACATCTATACATTGATCGGTTTGACCAAAATCCACCGTGCGCGAAGCACGTTCTTATTAAGTGATTATTAAAAATGATCTTATTTAGCTAATTCAAGTGACCAGAATTAACGTAACAATTAGAATGAGTTCATATTAATATTGATTTGAATAAAATCGAAGTGAATAGAATTATTTAAATTAATTAACTATTAATTAATCGATAGATCAATAACGATTGGCTAACGAGTTAGTCATGTTTAGAGTTGAACAAGTTAATGGTGTTAACTGAAATTGTTTATTAAATTAGTTCATTTAAAGAGGGTAGTTAATGTTTAAGTAACCCACATTTATTTTGATCAATGTTGAAACTTGATTATTAATCATTTATTAATAATCGAAGTGATAATTTGGAACGTAAAATACTTTAAGGAAAGTTTGTGAAGCTTAAAACTATGTTTATAGTTAATAAAGCGATTTAATATTTATAATGAGAAATCGAGGTTATAACTTATATTCTTACTAAAATATATCGGATTCTATGAATCCAAGTTATACGAAGTTATAAAACCAAGTTTGAATCAGAATAGTTAAATAAGATAAGTTATAAAGATATGATATAGAGCCGCTATTTCAAAAGAAGGAATGATGTTTCATCAAGTTGGAATTAAATGGGATTTGTTGTGGTAAGGGGAAAGAGTATATGTTTTTGTATTACACTGATATTTATCTTAAAATATGAACGTTGTTGATCAAGGTCTGAGAGGTAATTAAAATACCCCAACTTGAACAACATTTGGATTATCGAAGGATAACATTAGTCGTAATGATAGAGATGTTTTGAGAAATAATAATGTAATTTGAAAATGTTGGGAATATATATATGATGGAATTCCAAATATAAAAGGAAATAAAAGGGGCTAGAGGATGAGAAATGATATTTCCAAAATAGAAATATATAAAAGGAGATTGGTGAGAAAATAACAACATTTTCAAAAATAAGAAATGATATTTAGAATGAGTTCATTCTAAAAGGATAAGCGATGATTATTGTGTTCAAATGACGACTCCAAAAGAAGATGTCGTAACGATTGTTGAATCGATAAGATAATAAGAAATTTCATAGCAGTGTTTGAATGTTAGTTGAAGGTTAAGTTAGATATGATTTTAAGGTATTTTCTAGTTATATAAGTAAAGGGATTTGAGAATAATTACATATCTAAACCAATATATGGTTGGGTATTTAAACTGATATATATATTATTTTTAAATGACCCAAATGATGCTGTGTATAAACCCATGGATCTGATTATTTTTATGGTTGTTTATTTTGATAGTTAAATAACGGACTATCAAAATCTGACCTAACGGTATTGGCATGGAAAGACCGGGATCGAATTTATATTCGAAAACCGTTCCGACCAATAAATACGAATACGTCAAAGACGCTGATCGAGATGGAGCAATTGAAGACCATAGATCTTCATTGAACGGAAGAATTACTTACAATCTCTAGTTGATCCCTAGAGATATACTGTGATCCTGTCGTGATTGAAATCTACGGGTTGCAAGGACTTCTCGCTGCTAATCCATGGGGTGATTCCTATATTGGATGCAGTAGGAGAGTACCTTCTGTTCATCTTGAACCAGGATGACGTATGTGGACGATGTGAATGGTGGCTAGATGTTTCAAAAGTCGATTATAGCCTCAAGCCTCACAACCTGGAAATGACAAAAATCGGGCAGGCGGCATGGCTATGTGGGTCGCACCCATTAGGGTGTACTGTCACCATCTAGAGAATATTCATATTTGTTACTTCTTTTTGTTTTTGTATCTCCCGGGAAGAACGGTAGCTGCGCAGCCGTGAGGTGACAATATATTCGATACACCCAAGAGAAATGAGTGGTCGGTCATGTGTGGGCCGGGTTGCAAGACGTTCTTGTTGAACCCAGTGTATTCGCCTCTAGAGATACACTATTGGCAGGTGGTCCCATACCTTGTCATAGTCTGAATCCAATCTCCAATACACTACAACAAAATGACCATATTACAACTTTAATTTTACAACTGTGCGAAAAGCACAGTTGTAATAAATGCTTTTTTACAACTGTGCAAAACGCACTGTTGTAATAAATGCTATTTTACAACTGTGCAAAACGCACTGTTGTAATAAATGCTTTTTTACAACTGTGATAAAATCACTGTTGTAATAAACATATAATTAATAAATTCTTATGGTTAATTATTAATAGCTTGTAAAGTGCAATCAATATTTTACACATTAAGGATAAATTAATATAAAAATTATTTAATATTATATAGTTACTTATTAATAGTAAATAATACCATTAATATTTAATAATTAACTCTAAGTAATTAATATTCAATTATTACACTTAAATATTTCACATTTTACTTATTTATTATAATTTAGCATCAAATAAATAAAAATATTATTAATATACTATTTAATACTATGTAAAATAATTAACAAATAATAATTATTATTGATAATCACTAACATACAAATAACAATTTGTGTTTAATAATTAATTAATATTCGAAAACAATTAAGAATAATAAGTAATAACTGATCATTAATAATTTATAAAGTAAAATTTAATAATTATTCTTTAATGATAAATAAGTATAAATTACTTTAAATTAATTAGAACCTTAGAATTAAGACTATTATTTAATAATTAGGGATTAATATTTATTACTTATTATTTGATAATTAATAGTCATATCTAGTTAGTTAAAAAAATTGAAATAAACTTAAGAATACTTGATAATTAATACGGATATGACATTATTTGTATCTGTAAAAATATCCATCGATTGCGGAATAAAATATCCATTTTTATTTTCAAATTTTACTTAAATCTTTAGCCTTAACCAATCGTAAGCCTAATTAAATAATCATAAAACCACTAAATATTTTCAACCATTAAATCTGTAGTTACAACCAACATCCTACCGCTCTTCTCTACTAAACCCTAGATATAATCGCTATCCACTCACTCCAACAGCCGCCTTTTTTATTTTCATTCATAGCTAATCGCTTAGAAAAAAAACTGCCATGTTGAAAAGTCGATTTTCCTCGACAGCTCTAGGACTCCATCTCTCGTCAGTTCAATATTGCGGTTCAGAAGAATTAGGGGAATTTAGAAAAGGGCTAAAAAGCACAGGCGGTAGTGATGCAGTAGAATCTGAGAAAGGAGTAGTGGCAGCTGATGACAGATACTGTTCTGAAATCGGAGCTTCAGTTCTGAGAAAAGGAGGACATGCCATGGATGTTGTAGTGGCGACAACAATATGTGAAGGCATTAGACATCCAATGTCGAGCGGAACCGGTGGAGGTGCATTCATGGTCGTTAGATCTGCAAAAGATGGCAAAGCTTTAGCTTTTGATGCCAGAGAAACTGCACCATTAGCTGCGTCCAAGGTGTTCATTTCTTTTTTTCCACTCCTTTTAATTGCTTACAGTTGTTTTGATTAGTTCTAATTTTACCTAGGTTCATTTATTTCTAAGATCAGTGGAATGAGTTTTACTGTCAACACCAAATTTTCCACTTACTGTTACCCAAATATCAGACGGCAACAAAATGCTGACTGTAACGTTGAATAGTATGCATTTTGTTGCTGTCTAAAATTGTGTAATTCCAAAAACTGCCATGTCAATCCGCCGATAATCATCGATTCATCCTAACTTTCTGAAGTTCGAATCTGGGAGGTTGCTTCATCAATTTGATTTTAATAGGTTGACTCACCCAATGTTTCGCTGTTTATCAAATTCGCTTCTTCTACAAATTGGATTGGGAGCATTGTTTGTTGGACAAGATAAGCCATCAATGAATCGGGTTTTTGGTGAATATCGATCTCACATTTTCACATCATATGCTGAATTCCTGGGTTCTTACAACCAATGTTTGTACTACTGGATTTAGAGACAACTTCTGTCCGAATTCAATGAAGGGTAGAATTTGATTCAAGGTATGTGTTTGGGTGTTACTTTGTTAGGCTCTTACATGGGCTGATAGTTTGTGTTCTGATGTGTATATTGGTGGTGTTGGGCATTTATTGGTGGTGATAGTTTCAGATGATGGTTCTCTTGAGTGCATTGTTAGGTTTCAGGATGGTCATGCTTTTTCAGATTTTGGTGAGGATAATACTGTCAACCCGTGTTAGGTAACCTGTAAGATTGAATGTGTACCATTTTAAGACATGGTATTATGGGACTGCTTTCTTTCTAGTGGCGTGCAGTTGAATCCCAGCAGTCCCTTAAAAAAACGAATTTTTTTTTCTGTTGCTTCTTGTATTATTGGCAGAGTTTGTTAATGACTTCGTTGGTTTTTTCTCCCATCCTCTTCTATCCACTCCCTCCTTGAAAATTTTGGACTCATAATTCTGGCTTTTGTTTTTGTTTTAAGAAGAGGAAATCTTGAAACTATGTGCATTTTTATTATGTTAATTTTATTTAGTACCATTTCTGATTCTTTTCAAAACTCTGAAGTACAGGCTACTTTGGTATGGCCACCAGGTCCTCCACAACCAACTAGCATCTTGGATGGTTTATGGAATTCTCCAAGATCAGCATGGGGAGTTTCTCATTAGAAGGTACTTTTCATTTCGCTAAGAACTTAAATGTATAATAGCAACTATACGATGCAAGCTTCATGCATGATTGTGACGTCATTGTTATGCTTCAACTATTCATTATAACATGTTGTTATTAATATTTTAGTACACCTTGCAATATTTTATATGGCTGATTGATAAAGAAGGGAATCCATATTGCCATTTGACTGAGATAGGTCTCCATAAGTTATTTTTCAGTTCTTTCGTCTTCTTCTCATGACCTATTGAATTATTAGTCTTCATTGGGGGTAACACATTAGCGAAATATATGGAAGTTTTATCATACAAATTAGTCAAAGTCCATCTTTTTTTCTTTTCTTTCTTACTTATGACATTTTGTGATCTTGAAGTACATGTCACTAATCTTTCGTCTTTTATATATGCATGTTTTGTGATTGTGCAGGTGGTGTGTCTTGTGGTGGGGGGATGTTGAGGAAGTGCAAAGATGAAGCAGGCTGATAGTTGAAGCAGAGTTTTTGGATGGTACTGATTTGTAATCATTATTTGTAATGAAGAATTGATATATTACCGTGATGATGTATGATTCATTTTTTGTATTTTGAAAATAAAGTTGTAATGTTTTTTGTATGAATGGATCCGTTGCTTTGAATTTATATCAATTTGTTTTCTGTTTATTCAGCTTTTATTGCATTTTCAAAATTCATTTTTTTTTAAAAATCCAAATGTCAATCACAACGGTGCATAACAGTTGTAGTAGATTTTATTACAACGGTGCATAACTGTTGTAATAAAGTTTATTACAACGGTGGAAAAAAGTTGTAAAATATACATATTACAACGGTGTTGCAACAGTGCAAAAAAGTTGTAAAAGATATTAGTCTATTACAACTTCTTAATACACGACGGTTTGCCCACCATTGTAAAATGTATATTACAACGGTGTTCCACCGTTGTAATAGGGTCATTTTGTTGTAGTGATAAGCGCCCGCGGTTTTGATTGTATACTATATATGTGGAGCGTGAGATGCAAGCGTTCTGCTAGATTATCTACTTGTATTTAGACACTATTATAATATCAGGATAAGATATTGATTTCAAGATGGTTTGGGTTATAGTAAGGTAAAAACCGTCCGTTTTTATGTGTGGGCTGGTCTTACTATTATTCTTTTATTTCAAAAGGATTTCAAAGTTAAACAAATTGTTGTGTTATGAATTTATCACTGAAAGTGTTTCAGACTGATCCGGGTAAATTTTGCTTTGCTTCAAATGTGCTCGGGTCAGACCGAGTGTATTATCAGGTTAGGTATCGCTTGGAGCTTCAGAAAAGGAGATGAAGTTGAGGCATATTCCATATATTTACTGGTACTAGTTTATTTCCGTTGTGTGGTGAATGTATACGCTGATGTTGTAATCATGTATATACCATTCTTTGTATAAAGTATTTTGATATGTTATATTTTGTCCATTTCTCTGTGAGACTATGATCTTCTTATTCTTCTATTCTAATACTTCTTTCTTCTCTCACCGTCTAACTTCTTTCTATTAGCTTTCTGGTTGTTTGGTACTTGAGTTTGGACACAGGACGTGTTAGTGTCTACATTCGAATGTCGATTTTCCCGGGTTGCTACAGTTGGTATCAGAGCCAGGTTTAGGAATAACCTTGGCTCTATGGTGTGACTCGATAGAGATTGGGCTAGTAATACCCTAGATCGAGTAGAGTGTATATATATATGAGTGTGTGTATTTGTAATTTGAATATAACATTATTTTTATTTTGTTTTGACCCAATATATTTTATAAGATGGTAAAATTTATTATTTTATCAAATTACTATTTGATTTGAATATAGTTAAAATTTGGATGATACTGGAAATATTTCAAATATTAACTAGAATTTCCATAAACCTTATGAGTTAAATTTAAAATAAGTCGATTGAAATCTGCCTTGTGTTGGGTAAACTAAAAAGTGAATGAATCCAAACAGAATGAATGAAAATGAGTTGGATTGCATGTGGACCAAAATTCATGAGTATGAATTCGAAGGGGATTAAGAACTAATAGCTGAATAAATTCAAGTGAAAAGAAATGGAATGATATTTCAGAATTTGACATGAATATAATGTCAAATAAAATTACAAGGGAAAATGGAATTATTTGGTTATGGATGCCAGATTAGTTGTATATAGAATTCACCAACAATTGAAAATAAATTGGAATTTGGAAAGCGAATGGATAATAGAAAGAAAAATCAATTGAATACCAATCAATTGATATCAGAGTATATTAAACCAAAATGAATGCTGACCAATAGGTATCAATATTGAATATAAATAATTTGGTTGTTGTTATTTGCAAGTTGAATTGGCCGAGTAGAATTCATCGAATAGGTAAGTAAGGAATTAAATGAATTGAAAATAAATTTCCATTGTAATAAACTGGAAATAAAATCAGTCATGGAAGGAAATTGAGTTATTTAACCCGGTAATCGTTATTTGCATTGTAAGTTGGGTTAAGTGCAGATACTGGAAGGATATGGGAATTGGCTTGATTACAGAATTGAGTACGGATTGGAATACGAAGAGTAGTTAGTTGTTTTGCTTCTAAATTTGGAGTTTTAATTGCTTGGAAAATAGGTAAACATTAATATTATTGATTGGGTGTTTGATTTTACACCTGATATGGGTAGCCGCTTGGCTTTTATTTTCTTTGGATCAATGGGAGGCCGGAATGACGAATTGTAGTTGTTTGGGTCGAACAATACAGAGGAGGTGCTGACGAATCTTTCGAAATTTCTTGAAACTTAAAAAAAATATTATGTTTTAAATGAATTATTTTGGAGATAATAAGGATCAGAATGTTCTTCTTACTTAGCAATTTCGGGGACGAAATTATTTTAAGGGGGGAAGAATGTAACGACCCGGATTTTTCGCCTATTTGAATTCGAATATTTAAATTGTTTTAAATATTATAATTGGAATATTAATGGATTTTGAATATTTAATTAGTTATTTAAAAGGCGGTCGAATGTTTAAATTTATATTTAATTTAAAACAAACTCAAAACTGCGCGGTTGTTCGTAAAATCAAATTTGAACTTCAATTGATTATACATAATCCATTTTAAGTCGGATTTCTGTAAAACAAGAAACGTTAGGATCGTGTTGATAATATTTTTCTAACGGAAGGGAAAAATCGATTTTTTATGTTGTAGATTTTATTTTACGTCCAAATCAAATTTTCAAATAGTCGCTGTTGAATCGTTTATAGGCCATAACGATTTATTTAAATATAATTAAATATTGACTTCAAATTTGGACAAGTCCTTTGAGACGTAGTTATAATTTAATTTCTAAAATTTTACTGTAATTTTTAATTCACAAAATAAGCAACTTTCTATTTGGAATATTTTGCACCCTGTATCAGCATTCTGGGGTTTCACAATATAAGTTAAACTACAAGTATTATTATGTATTTGTGATCGTGGCACACTGCTAAGAACGACGATATATTTATTTCCGTCGATAGCAAGTCGTATGTGGATGGAGTTTTTTCTAACAGGGTGCGTTAACTTTAAACTGAAAATCGTTAGTCAGTAACACTGAAATCAAATCAAATTAAAATACGCTCAGACCTAAAGTGTTTAAGCCGGCCTAAGGAAAAGAAATTTTACGTCCTTTTTCTAAGAGCGCTGACATTCTTTTCTGAGTCCATTCGTTTATTTGAAGGTATCAAACATAAACCGTACATGCTTCACGTTTCCAGCCGACATAGCCTCACGTTATACGTATAAATGAATGAAAAGAAAAATATCCTTAGTCATATCTATTGCAATGTCGACCTACTCAGTCTCTGTTTCACGCACATGCATTCGCCCATCTTTCTCTTCTGCCCATCAGTATAGCTGTATAGACATGTGTTTTTCTTTCACTATTTATACCCAGACCTATATCGTTTCATTTCAGCGGCCATATTTCCACAGTTAGTTTGAAATGAGCATCCCCCCATACTCTATGATTGATAATGACATTCTTCTCACCCTATTTTCTTCTTCTATATAACGCAATGTATTTTTCCATCTATACACATGTTTTGATTTGACTGTATCGTATAAAGCTAGGAATTGAAAATATAAAGCACATGCAATGTCCTCTTCAACAACAACTTGTGTTTTCAATTCACGCTTAAAGCACCTGGCTACCTACTGATATAAACACACACATAGCTCGTCTTAAAGATGAAAACACGAAATAAAATCATGCTGATAGGCCTATATTCACTCTGCTGTGACACGAGGACACTGAAAATTCAAGCTATATAACAGGACGTTCTTCTGCAACTGAGTAAAATCGCACATGCCTACACTCTCCACTTTTGTTCCTGTAACCTTTTCTTGCCATTGAGATGAACGATCATACATCTCAACCGGCTATCCTATGCTAACCATACAAAACAGCACATGCTTTCGCTCCTTTTTCTCTTGCGACCTATCCTTCTAAGGACACAACTACCCCATCACTAGCAAGGAAACAGAACAGCTATGAAATGAAAGCCTCGCACATACAATCACCCTGCCAATGTCAAGAAATATCAACACAGCTATGAAGTGAAATATCACTGCGGGGCTATCCTATAGATTTACCCTGATATTGCCGTGCCTTCCAAGCTGCCGTGTGCTATAAATACATGATTTGTTACTTCTTCTTTGCAAACAGAATTATTCCCCCAACAATTAAAATCCAAACACCCATTACAAAAACAAAATGCAAACAAACAAACAAATGTATAGCTCGAAAACAAATAGATCGTGATGGGTTAAGTCTCCCTGTAGCTCGTGTATTGTAGTGATGCGAGGGACTTAAAGGCTGAACTAGAAGTTGCAAATTCGGGTGTTGCTGGTGGTCATCAGACCCGCGTACCAGGTGGAGCAAGCGGCGGAACCGGAGTCGGTGACCTGAACTAGTGGCGTGGTTGGAGAAGTAACTCTCGGTGGATGATGGGATGGCGTAGATGTTTTGAAGTAGAGAGGGATTGGCAAGGGTTCGATGTATGGTTTAATTTATAGGAGCGACTTTGGGTAGCTTTTGCAGAAAACGGGTGTACGAAAGTGAAGTATTATTTGATGTATGGCATGCAAGAAAGAGATGTGAAGAAAGTGAGTGCAGACGGGTTAGTGCAGGTGTGTGCGTGAGGAAATAGAGGAGCAAGAGAAAGACAAGTTGGCAAATAAAAATAAATTAGAGGTGCTGTAGTTTCTAAACACGAAGGGAAGGGGACAGTTTGTTGCCAAAAAACAAGAGGGCTGACAAGTAGTTAAACGTGGAAAAGCATGGGGAAGATGCGGTTCTTGGTAAAACAGTAAAAAGAAGAAAGGTTGAAAAAAAAATGAAAATAGCGAAATGGAAACAAGACTGTAAGAACTGGGCTGCTGTTAACGTGGTAGTAAATGGAGGAAGTCGCGAGCTACTGATTACATTAGGGAAGAAATAAAAGTCAGATTTAAGGAAGGATAATGTGAGAAAATGCGTGCCTATATAGCTGACGTGGAATAGGATTTGAGGTAATAATTATCCCATTATTTATGTTAATATATGTAATCAGATAATTTAAACATTATAATTTTATATAAAATGAGCATCGGGCTTCAGGAACGAATGGGCTTCAGCAATTTGGACTGGAGAAACACTTGATACTGTGGGGGGGGGGGACTTGTATTATAGTTATATAAGGTAATTAAAGTAAATGAACATTTTTATTTAGTAATTTATTTATATATATGACTTATGTGGGGAATTTGTGGTTCGTTGACAGCAAATGGTGAGGACGTAAAAAATGTCAGGGTGGTGTGAAGTGCCGTAATGGGTTGTGTGTGTGACATGTTATCACATACGAGAAGATGGACGTTTGGTTCTGCTAAGAGAGAAACGGTCGGCCTGTTGGGATGCTAGAAGGTGACCGCAAATTATGTTAGGTAAGTAATTAAATATTAATGATGGTATTATGGTAACAACATAATTAACGGTAATTCAAGATTAATTAATTTATATAATTTCAAATAAATATTGAAACAACTCTAACTTGTTCAGTTATTATCAGAATTCAGCGCAACCAAATTCGTTGGAATCGCAGAGGAAAGCACAATGTTGTTGAATGGTTTTGGACGGGAACAGGGGCAACTGGAATTTTGCATAATTTTAAGCTCTTGTTTAAAGTTATACGAATAACGCAAACCGTCAATTGAAAACAAATGTGAGTTAATTCTCACACATTTCTGAAATACTAGGATGTGCTAAATTCATATAACTGGATCAAACCATGGATAATTGGTTGATTGGATGCTTTAAATGCCTATCGTTGATCTAATGGTTGACGTTAATTATATTATCGTCGTTTAAAATGTTTCTTTATGCTGATATAAAATATTATAATGATCTGTGTTGCGGGGAAGAATAGGTAGGAGGAATCAAATCGGTTCCCCAAATATTTAATATGCTGTTATCTCATATCTTATGAACTATTTAAACCCATTGACTTTATAACCCTGTTGGTTGTTGGTTGTGATTGAACTTTGAATCAATATAGTATTGATTGAGAAATAAATAGCAGTTGGCCAGATATACACCGTTTTATAATGATCGATTCATCGTCAGGTGAATCGCTAGAAAAGAAGTTATGAAATTATTTTACAACCAAATATAGATTTTTAAGTTTATTCTTTTAAATGAAGTTCTAAAAAGGGGAATAAACCAACCACATCTATACATTGATCGGTTTAACCAAAATCCACTGTGCGCGAAGCACGTGCTTATTAAGTGATTATTAAAAACGATCTTATTTAGCTAATTCAAGTGACCGGAATTAACGTAACAATTAGAATGAGTTCATATTAATATTGATTTGAATAAAATCAAAGTGAATAGAATTATTTAAATTAATTAACTATTAATTAATCGATAGATCAATAACGATTGGCTAACGGGTTAGTCATGTTTAGAGTTGAACAAGTTAATGGCGTTAACTGAAATTGTTTATTAAATTAGTTTATTTAAAGAGGATAGTTAATGGTTAAGTAACCCAGATTTATTTTGATCAATGTTGAAACTTGATTATTAATCATTAATTAATAATCGAAGTGATAATTTGGAACGTAAAATATATTAAGGAAAGTTTGTGAAGTTTAAAACTATATTTATAGTTAATAAAGAGATTTAATATTTATAATGAGAAATCGAGGTTTTAACTTATATTCTTACTAAAATATATTGGATTCTATGAATCCAAGTTATACGAAGTTATAAAACCTAGTTTGAATCAGGATAGTTAAATGAGATAAGTTATAAAGATATGATATAGAGCCGCTATTTCAAAAGAAGGAATGATGTTTCATCAAGATGGAATTAAATGGGATTTGTTGTGGTAAGGGGAAAGAGTATCTCTTTTTGTATTACAACTGATATTTATCTTAAGATATGAACGTTGTTGATCATGGTCTGAGAGGTAATTAAAATACCCCAACTTGAACATCTTTCGGATTATCGAAGGATAATATTAGTCGTAATAATGTAGATGTTTTGAGAAATAATAATGTAATTTGAAAATGTTGGGAATATATATATGATGGAATTCCAAATATAAAAGGAAATAAAAGGGGCTTGAGGATGAGAAAGGATATTTCCAAAATAGAAATATATAAAAGGAGATTGGTGAGAAAATAACAACATTTTCAAAAATAAGAAATGATATTTAGAATGATTTCATTCTAAAAGGATAAGGAATGATTATTGTGTTCAAATAACGACTCGAAAAGAAGATGTCGTAACGATTGTTGAATCGATAAGATAATAAGAAATTTCATAGCAGTATTTGAGTGTTAGTTGAAGGTTAAGTTAGATATGATTTTAAGGTATTTCTAGTTATATAAGTAAAGGGATTTGAGAATAATTACATATTTAAACCAATATATGATTGGGTATTTAAACTGATATATATTAGTTTTAAATGGCCAAATGATGCTGTGTACAAACCCATGGATCTGTTTATTTTTATGGTTGTTTATTTTGATAATTAAATAATCGACTATCAAAATCTGACACAACGGTATTGGCACGGAAAGACAGGGATTGAATTTATATTCGAAAACCATTCTGACCAATAAATACGAATACGTCAAAGACGCTGATCGAGATGGAGCAATTGAAGACCGTAGATCTTCATGGAACGGAAGAATTACTTACAATCTCTAGCTGATCCCTAGAGATGTACTGTGATCCTGTCGTGATTGAAATCTACGGGTTGCAAGGACTTCTCGCTGCTGATCCATGGGGTGATTCCTATATTAGATGCAGTAGGAGAGTACATTCGGTTCATCCTGTACCTGGATGACGTATATGGACGATGTGAATGGTGGCCAGATGTTTCAAAAGTCGATTATAGCCTCACAACCTGGAAATGACAAAAATCGGGCAGGCGGCATGGCTATGTGGGTCGACCCATTAGGGTGTACTGTCACCATCTAGAGAATATTCATATTTGTTACTTCTTTTCGTTTCTGTATCTCTCGGGGAGAACGGTAGCTACGCAGCCGTGAGGTGAAAATATATTCAATACACTCAAGAGAAATGAGTGGTCGGTCATGTGTGGGCCGGGTTGCAAGACGTTCTTGTTGAACCCAGTGTGTTCGCCTCTAGAGATACACTATCGGCAGGTGGTCCCATACCTTATCATAGTCTGAATCCAATCTCCAATAAGCGCCCGCGGTTTTGATTGTATACTATATATGTGGAGCGTGAGATGCAAGCGTTCTGCTAGATTCTATCTACTTGTATTTAGACACTATTATAATATTAGGATAAGATATTGATTTCAAGATGGTTTGGGTTATAGTAAGGTAAAAACCGTCCGTGTTTTTGTGTGGGCTGGTCTTACTATTATCCTTTTATTTCAAAAGGATTTCAAAGTTAAACAAATTGTTGTGTTATGAATTTATCACTGAAAGTGTTTCAGACTGATCTGGGTAAATTTTGCTTTGCTTCAAATGTGCTCGGGTCAGACCGGGTATATTATCAGGTTAGGTAACGCTCGGAGCTTCAGAAAAGGAGATGAATTCGAGGCGTATTCCATATATTTACTGGTACTAGTTTATTTCTGCCGTGTGATGAATGTATACGCTGATGTTGTAATTATGTATATACCATTCTTTGTATAAAGTATTTTGATATGCTATATTTTGTCCATTTCGCTGTAAGACTATGATCTTCTTATTCTTCTACTCTAATACTTCTTTCTTTCATCTCTCACCCTCTAACTTCTTTCTATTAGCTTTCTGGGTTTTCAGTACTTGAGTTTGGACACGGGACGTGTTATTGTCTACATTCGAGTGTCGAATTTCCCTGGTCGCTATACGAATTGAGCTTTTGGGTGGAATCAGATTTCACCATTTGACCAGAGAGATGGAATTTAGGGTTAAGGGAATATTGGGGTATTTATAGCTTTTGATTGCTTATATTGAAAGATTCATATTTTATTTTAATAATTTATATTAAATTTTTAGTTCATTTCACCGTTTAAAAATTCCTATGATTACATATGATAACTAATTTCAATGAAACTGGACATTCAGTTACAGTTTGCCATTTCGGACCTAACGAAACTTGTTTCGTTGAATTTCGAATCCATTTGCTCCCATAGGGTATTTTTAAAGTCAAATTATTGACTATTTTTCACATTAAAATCCCGTACGGTCACATACTGAATCTAAAAATCGCAAAAATTGAAATCTAACAATAATTTAATATTCTAGATCCAACAAAATTAGTTTCGTCGAAAACAGAGATCGTTTGTAAAAATGATTATTTTTAAATCCCTAAATAAACCCATTTAAATATTAATATATTTAAAAATAATTAAACTAAATATTAAGAAATTAATATTATCGTATATATTCACATAGAATATAATCCGGCTCCAAAATAAACATATTGGGATTTATAACTCGACATTTAAAAATCCCAGATTAAATCGATATTCAATTTATATTAAAAATCCATTTATAATATAAATAAATCGTTATAAATTATGAAGGAATTCCATAGCGACTTTTCGAAAATTTGATTTGGACACAGCTCATAATCTATATGACGAAATCTCGATTTTTCTCTTCCATCAGAAAAATATGGTTCACTAGCTCCGAACGTTTCTTGTTTCACAGAATTCCAATCTAAAAGGGATTCTGTATATTCGTTAAAAGCTCGAATTGCCAAATTACGAACTACCGCGCCCTTTCGAGATCGATTATAATTATAATATAAGCAAACATTCAATTGTCGTTAAATAAATTGATTCGTTATTATAATTAAATTCTAAATTCAATTAAATCTTTTAATTGATCCAATTCACACAATACTGCGAATTCTATTAATTCTGACTATTTCAGAATTAAATATATTATTTAGTTATTATATTAATTAAATATTCAAAGTTATTTAATTTAAACCATTTAATTACCAAATAATTATTTAAATAATTAAATAAAATTAATTATTATATCACTAAAAATACGGGTCATTACATTCTTTCCCCCTTAAAATAATTTCATCCTTGAAATTGCTAAGGTAGAAAACTTGCTACCAACATTACTAACTTAATTTAAAAATCTTTCGTTTTACCTCACAACTATAGTTTTCAACTAGACCAATTAATTTCAACTAAAATATTAATTCATTCCGACTAACTAAAATTTTCAAAAATTCTGAAAATTTCCTAACAACTTAAATTTTCTGAAAATTTCACCAGCACCTCCTTTATATGGCTCAATCGGTACAACTACAACTCACCTCTCTGGGCCTTCTCCAATCCCAAAGAAAATCAAACAGCCAAGCGGCTTGCCACACAGGCTCATAAATCTCATACCCAATATAAAATATAAACTTGTATCATTTTGTTGGGCATTTCATTAAATCATTCCCACCTGTTACCAATTCTGCATAAACCAGTGTATCCATTCCAATTGATCACCAATCAATTTATTCTCAACCAATTATTCGCTTATATCCAACCATAATATCATTTCAAACTCGAGTTCCATCCTCGATTCCAAACTCTTAACATAACAATTCAACAAAATTCCATATTCCTATCTCACTATCCAATTTTTATTCTATATCTTATTTTTTTATTTTCTTTCACAAATTCTAATTTAATTTGTTTTCAAATCAGAAAATCCTAGGGGTTTTAAACAGTTTACCATATCAAAAAATCAAACTTCCCTTTCAGGATTCAAAATAACTTGTTTTTCCACAACAATTCAAAATCAATAACTTTGGTAGTAATCTGTCACTTAGAAACTTGAAAATGAATGCTGATGATGTCCGGATCATCATCAGAATTATTCCCCAGCGACCTAAATGTGTTCAATACTATATCACTTTCAAAACCCTTTCTGAACACTTCTATTTTGAAATACAATTCAAAATACTACTCACAATGCTTGTAAAACAATTTAAAATCTCCAGGATTTTAAAATTCTCATATATTAATTCCAAATCCATTTACAAACACCTTTCCAAATCTCCTGAGTTTCAAATTTCAATTCTGGTTGATATTCAGTTTTAATTCTTTTCGTAACACTTATACGAATTTTGATTGGTTATTTATCAATTATAATCTTATCTGATTTTAATCACAACCAACACATCCAATATGCGATAATACTTCAAATATTAATCATCCTTTTATATCAAAATATAATTTGGATGAAATTACTTCATTTACCCTTTTTTTTCAAACCATACTGTGTTGGTCCATCGTGTTCAAGTGTTTATAAACTCCTACCGATACAGTGGATCAAACTGATCAATCAGAACCCATAAACTACTCAACCTATAAATCTCCACAATATAAATCAATTTTTAAAAAATCTACAAATACGTTTTCTTGTATATATACACTCAAACTCAATATAGGGCATTACTAAACCCATCTCTACTGAGTCCTGCCACAGAGCCAAGGTAATCACTTAACCTTCAGCTCTGATACCACCGTAACGACCCGGGGAATTCGTGACTTTGGTTATCGACATAAATTCAATGTCGACTATCCAAGCATCGGAAATACTGGATAGTTAATGAAAGAAGTTAGAGGGTGAGGATAGACAAGATAGAAAATTAGAATAGAAGAAGAAGAAGAAGAACATACAATATCAGAGTAAAAACGAATCTCACAGCGGAACGAATAAAATATAGTATACAACATAACTTGGAAATACAAATCTGTCCTTTGAGTATAACACTTACATCACAACGGAAATAAATAATAGCTATATAATCCTGAAGCCTCCTGCTCCAGCTCTTCAAGTATATATGTAAAAACCTGACTACTTGGCTGCCCGAACAAAATTAGGCACTCAAGAGTTTAGGGAAAACAAAACAAAATAAACTCTGAGTCAGTCATGGGACTGGTATAAGTGAAACCATTTAAAACAGTTTGAGCAATTAAACGATTTCTTATAAGACCACGCCATATAACGGAATGAGTTTTTCCCTTATGAGAATCCAAAACACTTGGTCCAACATTCAAAAACCTTTTGAAAGGAATGATAATCTTTATTCAAACACATTTGATATTATAATAATGTCTATCAAGCATAATATAATAATCATCTAGCAGAACGCTTTCATCTCACGTTCCACATACATAATATATAATCAAAAACCGCAGGCGCTTATTGGGTAATGGATTCCAAATGGCAAGGTATGGAACCACATTCCGACAGTGTATCTCTAGAGAGGAATACACCGGGTTCAATAAGAACATCTTGTAACCCAGGCTAAACATGACCGATCACTTATTTCGCTTGAGTGTACCGAATGTATTATCACAAACGGTTGGGATTAGCAACCGTTTCTTGAAAGGGACAACATCGAAACAGAATAAAGAAGCAAATGGAACTTCTCTAGATCAGGTGACAATACACCCTAATTGGCCGTTAACCATTTAGCCATGCGACCTACTCGATTTTATACCATTTATCGGTCGTGAGGCTAGAGGCCATAACATATCCTTTTACAAACCACGCCTTTCTTCACTTTGAATGTCACATCGTCATACCCGCCAAATCATAAATTGATTTCTCCAAACATACCATGGATAAAACAGCTAAGAGAAATGAATTCCTGCGCCACCAAATGTAAATACGTTTGAAGAGATCAACTTACGCGATTTATTAAATATACTCTGTTAGACATTCTTCCATACAAGTTGTCTTGGGACTGGACAAACCGAAGGTACTATTCTGTAAATCCATCTTAGGCAATTTCTACCTAGGATTTACTGAACAACCCTTGCATAACTCCGTCTTCTATTATCTTCATCATATTTGATTCGCAACACTAATGCCATATGGAGTGGTTTTCAGATAAAATATCTGATCTCGGCCTCTCCGTATTGACAACGGAAATGGTCAAAATCTTTGAAAGTCGGTGATTTAACTATCAAAGGAAAACAAGTGTACAAACAACAGTTGTATTCCCAAATGGAAATCTTACCGATCAATCATCTTTCATTTCTCAATTTTCCATTTATCATTTCCATATATTCATAAATTCCTTTATTTTCTAAAATTAGAAAATATACGTTATTAACTTTGGAAAACGTTACCATTTCTGATTTATGCATCAATATCTTCCCATCTCTATTAGTCTCTAACTACAAGCTCATAAGAGAACAACTTCCCATGTATAAACCCCGAAGGCCGAAACCAACATCAGATCGATAGCCAGAAAGCCATTCAACACAACTAATTTCCAATCTGTTTCTAATTTCAGTAATTCTATTTAAATTCCTAATTCAAACCCCAAATTCCTTTATAAATATTTTTATCTGCAAATTATTTATTTAAATCCTTTATTCACATTAAATGTAAATAATATTTCTTCTTTGCAATCAAAACAGTTTGATTTCATATTTAAAAACAATATCCCAAATCCAATTTCTTTTCATACTTCTATTTATAGAATTTTCAAATAAAAACTTATTTTATACTTCTAATACTAAAATCTCATTTAACCCTCTTTTAAAAATGCTAAGTTCAAATTCCATTAAAAACATCTATGACGACCCCAAACTTCCGTGTAACGAAAGTAAGGAAAATCGTATGGAATATGACATAACTAGAACAATAACAGATCTCAGAATATAGCATAATATATAAATCAATGCAGCGGAAAGAAATGTCATCACAAACATCATCACTGACGCATTCAAGGCTAGGAACGATCTCCTGACCGATTCGAGACACTCTAGCAATGTCCCAGGATTCGGACGCTGGCGAACCTTTGGATACAGCAGCGCCGGTCAACAAATACTTTAGTGGATTAGTTATGCCTGAACACACGCTTCCCGATCCTATTGGACCTATAATTTGGCCGAGGGCGGCCAATAAAAATCCGAGGCGCCTCAAAATCCATCAACCACATAAGTAAAATGTCAGCCAGTTTAAGCACTAACACCACTTCTAACTAGAAAGAAACGTGTGCACTCCCTGCATTCCCTTGCTCCGTTTTAGACTCTACCAGGGTGTGAGGCTCGCGAAGTAACGCTATACACAAAGCTGGGTCTGAACGGACTATGCTTTGATCATCAATTACAAGGTCTGCTTTTCAACATAACCTTGATCATTTGCATCTTGGCGTGCCCCGTTGACAATCCATGCCATGAAACTAACAACTATCAATACACAACCTCTGAGGGTGATGAGCGAAAGAATAAATTCTTTTGCCACCAACGGTTGTATATTAAACAGAAATCAGTTTACACGTACGAAGTTCAACGTCAGACATGCATCCATTTACAAGTCCGTTTTGGGTCTGAACGGAACCGGAGACACCTGAGAGGCTCTCGGATATCCGGACAATCATCACATACGTCCGGACGACTACTTCCAAAATCCCTTCAGGGTAGCTACTCCTATCGAGGAGCTCAGTAGCAGTACATCCGTTCGATGTGAAGACCGCCGGTCTTCAACACTGTCTTCGTCTCTTCATCGACATATAATTATTTGAAATGAGTAGAACTCGGGCTTTTCAAGTAATTATCAAATAATTATTATTTAAAACATTTCATATCATTAACATTTATTTATAACGATTTATCGCTATTTTTATTTATTTAAAAATAGCTCAATAGAATCAAACGACGCTTCGGGTTAACTGTAGCTTTGGCGCTGTTTTTCTCAACATTTGATTTACACATCTCTTGAAATATAACCGTTGGATTTTGACAAAATTTGTCTTATTGGAAAGATCTTCCCAAAGCGGTCCTAACGACTCCAGTTTTGGGAAAATACGACGGTTGGATCTTTCGATACAATCGTTTAAAGTCACGATTGCCAAAACGCGAACTGTCGCGCACAATTCGTTTAATTTCTATATATATATATATTTTCTTAAGCGATTACTTTCACGTGAATATCACACCAAATAAAGGTGTGAATTATATACAAATCATATATTCATGTTTACGTTTTCTAAAACATGTTTTTATTTCATACACCAATCTTATAGTATATTGACTATAAATTGTATCATTCGTTCATTCATAATTTTTAATGCCAGTTCATGTTTCAACTTCCTTACCTATACCAAATGTAAGTTTCTTTATAACGAACAAAATGCATATTATTGTTCATTTATTTTAAGGAGTGAAATTGTTGATTTCCATCCAATGAACAAAAATGAATATTTTTGTTCAATCCATTTTATGAACAAAATGTGAATTCCTTCCTATGCTTCTAACCTTACATTATAATTGTATTTTTAATACAAACCATATTTCTAAATGAAATTGGATTCTTATTCTCTTCACTTTTAAAAATCATTGAAAATGCAACCTTTAATTCTCATATTTTATTTGCATTCTGGACTGTAAATAAAAATGTATATTATCCTATTCATTATTTATTTGCGTTGAGGAACGCAAATAAAAAAGTATTTTTAAATTTTTAATTTTATTTACCAAAAGGAATGTAAATAAAAGAACAACTTTTTATTTCATGTTTATTTACATTAAGGGATGTAAATAAATAAAAGAAAAATGTAGTATTTCTTTTAATATTTTGTTCGCATCTAAATTTCTTCTACTAATTTGTTTGCATCTAAAATTGCAAAATAAAATGTATCTTTTTATTTATTGTTTGTTTGCATCTAAAATTGCAAATAAAAATGTATCTTTTTATTTTATAATTTGTTTGCATCTAAAATTGCAAACTAAAATGTATCTTTTTATTTATTGTTTGTTTGCATCTAAAATTGCAAACAAAAATGTATCTTTTTATTTTATAATTTGTTTGCATCTAAAATTGCAAACTAAAATGTATCTTTTTATTTATTGTTTGTTTGCATCTAAAATTGCAAAAAAAAATGTTTCTTTTTATTTATAATTTGTTTGCATCTAAAATTGCAAACTAAAATGTATCTTTTATTTATTGTTTGTTTGCACCTAAAATTGCAAACAAAAATGTATCTTTTTATTTTATAATTTGTTTGCATCTAAAATTGCAAGCTAAAATGTATCTTTTTATTTTATAATTTGTTTGCATCTAAAATTGCAAACTAATATGTATCTTTTTATTTATTGTTTTTATGCATCTAAAATTGCAAATAAAAATGTATCTTTTTTTTTATTGTTTTATCTGCATGGAAAAATGCAAATAAAAATATATTTTTTATTCTCTATGTTTCGTTTGTATAATAGAAGGCAAATGAAAATGTGAATTTTTAATTTACATGCATTGTTTGCATTGTAGAATACAAACATAAAATAAAATCTCTTTCCTTTTCTTTTTGTAGCATTTGCATTTTGGAATGCAAACACAAAATGTAATTTTATATTTTTATTTTCTATCTCATTTCATTAAGAATTGCAAAAGATGATATTTTATCTTTATACAGTTTGTTTGCATTAAGGAATGCAACAAAAATGATATTTCCTTTTTCTACATTTTGTTTGCATTAGCGAATGCAACAAAAATGATATTTTCTTTTTCTACATTTTGTTTGCATTAGGGAATGCAAAAAAAATGATATTTTATTTTTCATGTCATTTTTACATTGGAAAAGGTAAGTAGAAATGTGCTACTTTTAAAACATATTCAATTTGCATTGGAGAACACAAATAAAAATACACTTTTTATTGTTAATATTTTATTTGTATTTGAGGACACACTAAAAAGTCATTCAATTTTTCTATGAAATATTTGTGTTTATGGACACAAATAAAATGCAATTAAATGTTCTATGTAATATTTGTGCTTAAGAACACAAATAAAATGTCAATCAATATGCGATGTATATATTTGTGTTTATAGTCACAAATAAAATGAATAACTTATTTTTCCATATATATATGTGTGTTGAAACACAAATAAAAAGAATAACTTATTTCAACACCATGAGGTGACAAAATGTGTTCTATATTGGATCGACAATTCTATGTCAATTCCAATAATGATGATAAAATATAGTTTAATCTTTGAATTGCTAATTTATCCAAAGTGACAAATTTATTTTCTAAGTTGAATTGATAAACTAAATCAATCCAACAAAAAGGCAAATTCTGTTTTTGTCAAAACAAATCAATTCAAATAATAAGGCAATTTTATTTTCTCTATATTGAATTGATTAACTAGATCAATTCAAATAAATAAAATAAAACAATATTTATATGTTGAATTGATAAACTAGATCAATCCCTTTACGAAGCAAATTGAATGATTTGATATAGAAACGATGACCTAAATCAATTCAATATTATTATTATTATTAACTTTTTTTTCCACATGTAGATCTATGATTATTCGTTGTATTAATGAATATTGAATTGATTATCTAACTCGATCCAATAAAATAACATAAACGATTAAAACACATGACACTCTACATAGCAATCC
>JASFAX010002128.1:0-47316 GCA_030737875.1 Allium sativum
TAGCCTCCTTAGTGCTCTCAAGCATGTCAAGAAGGTGCGAAAAGTCTCCTTGGGTGACAGGTGCAGATGGATTGATCTGGTCATTAGTCCTGGTGGCTGGAGTCGGAGCAATTGGAGGGGCTCGAGTAGAGGTTCCAGCATCACTTAGTGTTGGATCGGATCGGAGCAGAGTAACCTGGTCGGATCGGTTCGGGTTAGGGGAGTGCACTTCTTCAGTGTCTCCTACTCGGTTCGGATCGGAGCTCTCTCCATGTGGTCGGTTTGGATTTCCTGAACCTGTCCGATCCGCTCCCGAACTCTGCCCACGAGACCTTGTCACGACCGGGCTTTGCTGAACTTCACCAACTTCGTTCCCTCGACTGGTTTGAACTTCCTTGCCCTTTCCTTTGGCCATAGTTCTTCAACAATCAACCAACAAGTATTCAAAAGCGTCGAAAATTAGGGATTAACTTCTTTGAACTCAACGGTCCAAAAAGTAGAACGATAATATAGAAAAACAGAGAATTCAAATGTTTCTCAGTGAAAGCACCAAAATGTTTGACTAAAAAGCGGTTCTAACACCCAAATTGATTAAAATTAAAACGAAACAAGATCAAAAATAGAAAAGAGACACAGAATTTATTGTGGTTCGGCATTAAAAAGCCTACGTCCACTTTATAATCACTTTGCTTGCTGACGTAGATGAAAATACAATGAGATATTCACTCAATTTCACTCACTTTTCATATACATTCACTCAATTATCTCAAAATTCACTTTGAATGATGATTTTGAATTGTTTGGAGTGCTGGAATTCGGTTCTCAAGGATGTTTGAACTCTTAGAGTGCCAAAAGATCCATTCAAACGACCCTTGGCGGTCTATTTATCGGTGGAAACTTCTCCAGAATTCGGTTCGGATCGGGTGCACGTGTCCTCCATTCCATGACTTTCGGGATCGGATGAGTTCTGGTGTTGCCAGCACATCAGATGAGTGGCTATCGTGGGTAGAAAGTGGGTGTAACTGCCCCGAATATTCAGGAGATCATGGTGCGGAGTAGCAGGGTGAACTGGTTTCGGATCGGATAGGGTAACAAAATGGGCTTCGGATCGAATAGGCTAACAACATGGGGTTCGGATCGGATCATCCCACCCGATCCGATCCGGCTTGAATTTTGCCTTCCTCACTTTGTCTCGCTTTGCTTTTCTTTGATTATACCCGATCCGATCCGGCTTGATTTTTCAGCTTTGTGATGCTTCTGTTCTTACCTCTGTAACTCCAATTCGAACCGGATGTGTAACAGAGTGTCTTCTGTTTACTTGATCTTCTGACTTCTTGACTTTGTATAGCCTAGTTTACAAAGTAGGATAACACCCTCCCTGTGTTGTTACTAGCCACTTCTTTGGGTATTAGTAGTGTATCTTTTCTATTTTTCTTTAAAGGCGGTATTTTGAAGTTGTAATATTGATGATTTGGATCATAAGCTGTATTTTGGATTCCGCTGCTATGATGTTTTAGTTTTCAGCTTATGCTTTGTCTCGCCTGTTTTATGTCAAGTTATGTTACTATTATATTTTATTCCATGCGCAGGTTGTTTGTTAGTCCTTCGTGTTAACCCTTTTCTTCTGGCGACCGTCCCGTGCTAGTTGGGCATTGGTACAACGCATTTTAGAGAAATGTCGGCTGGTGCAGGGCGGCCGTCACATATACGAATATAGCACTATCCATATCCGAAAGTATCAATTGAAAGCCTTAAGGAAAACGACTTATGCCGTCACATTAGATTATTCCGATTCATTCTCCAATGGCGAAGAACAAGAAGCAAGCAATTCAAACATATGCTTTGCTGCTATTCGTGATTCAGAAGTTAGTAGCAATTGGGTCTAAAAATAGGTATGCATTTATATTAATTTGGTTGAAATTTCTTGTTTGAATGGTTGTTTATTTGCTTTCCATATTTGAAATTTCTTGAATTTAAATTTAAATTCAAATTCAGTATTTGGAATTTGAATTTTAAAATTTAAAATAATATTATTTTAATAAAATATAAATATAAAAACATTATTATATTAATTAGTATCTCAAGAAAAATATAAACAAAGAACATAAAATATAAATATACATAAACAATCCAAAATAAAAAGTATAATTGTCCTTTTAAAATATAGAAGACATGTCGACATGACTTACCCTACATTTCAACATGTCTCCTGAAAATTTCAAAATCAAAAATTGATTTCAAACATTTGAATTTCCCTCTACCTATTCACCAACTCCAATGCACTGAAAATGTGTCTTTGGACCAGTGAACAGGTCTATAGATTCTCTATTATCCATCTATTCTTATCATCTACTTTCACTTTTATTTCAAAATTCAATTTTATCTTTATTATTACTATTCTTCACAAAAACTGTCTAATGGATTTCTCAAGTACTCCAAGCACTATGAGGTTATCCAAAGCCACCAAAGGCCTTCTTTTCAACAAACTGGAAGCTATCAAAGGTCACATTAAACTATGTAAACATTGGTAAAGTCGGTATGGGAAAAATTGCTATTTTCAATTTTTCCGATCTTATGAACCTGAAATTGTAACAATCCGCATTCCGACGAACCGAATTTTTTTTTCTTTCAAAAACCCAATCCATCGAAACCCATGTTGTTTTTCTCTGGTATCCTGCAGAAAAGACAGAGACATAAAACATGTCAGAGTTTGGAAAACATCTCACAGCGGAAGGAACAAAATATAGTATAATTAAAACATAGTTTTACCTTAATAACAATACTGCTAAACCAGTATCCATAGCTATACAGTCTCTGTCATGAACCTAACCTGCGAACGTTATGAGGAGGGGGTCAGAACATAAGTTCTGTGTGAATGAATTTAAACCACTCCTCTTGAATAATCCTACATATACCATTCAAATACATTTTCTCATTTATTAGGTTATCTGTGTTATTAGCACTCAAGGCTTTCACACACACGTCACACCCATCTACCCCCTAGTAGATTAACCTAATATAATGTATATGTAGCTACCCCTAAACTGAGGTACACCCCGTGGTACCCCACTCGCACGGTCTCCTTCATATCACCATAGTAATATGCGCAGTCACTCATCCTATGCCATTGTAACGTACAACACTACATCCGCATAGAACCACTATCGTTGTGCCACGTAAGCGTACTGACTGTTATCCTTGAACTATTCGATCGAGTTTGGTTCCATCACCGAATAATGCCCTCTAGTCTACGATACACAACCCAGAGCGGACATGGTTGTACCTAGATTTTCCCACATACGTATCATTAATCGTACTCGATGTTTCTATCGCACATAACCTCTACTTGTGCACACGAGTTCCGTGGAAGGGCTACACCAGAAAACATGGAACTCGGTCGGGAGATTTTCTATATCTGTACGGGCCTGCTTCTAAGAGTGTCCAATGTACAAATATCCCTCGGGTCTGGTTTTTCTATGGTGGCTATGGCCCTACCTCGGCTCCTCCCTCAACTAGTAAAGACCACACGAGCTAAGCGACCACCCTTAACAAGCAAACAATCTAAACATCCATGTGGGGTATCCCCGCACCCGTCCCTTGATAACAAAGGTTAACGATCTCTAGGGGTTAGCTCTTGTATTTTCGCATTCCTTAGATTTCCCGTTACAGGCGTCCGACGATCTTGCTATCATTTGGTCTTGACCCTCCACCTCCGCCTGAGGAAACCGCCGAACCACCCTTAATGCCACCGCGCACAACATTCTAACTTCCCCCTTCTTGTGCAGACAAGGCCCACCCACCTGGTAGTTCCGCGCAGACCCAATCTCTGTAATCCTAGCCCGAAGGTAAACCGCCACAGAAGACTACCAGGAGCACCTTTAACGTCTCAGGAAGCCGCCTGCCTCTCCTTCCAGTCCGTTGGAGCCACCAGAATAATGAACGTGCGCTCACCACGTGCCTTATGACAACGTGATGATCTACCTTGTTGGGCTATTCTTCCAATAACGTACGGACTGCTTCAAGCGCCTTAGTTTTATCTGTCAATAGACCCTACGTCTAATCATTAGTTACGCGCTTGCTCCACCTCGTCAGTTTTCTCATTGAACATGGTTATTCACATTTACTTCTTTCCACGTTTACCAAGTTATCCTTGCTTATTAATTCCATTTATAACTTAATCCATTTAAGTTCATTAATAAGCCAACAACATGTTATTGTCTATATTGTAATTCAATATTCATGTCCCATCTCATGGATGCCATAACGTGTTCTACTTAATTTATAATTAAGTACATCTTAATTTACATTTTTCTGTCATTCAACATTTATGATTAAATACAACTTACTTATCTCCATAAGTTTGTCTTCTTCTTTCTCATTTAATCATAATCTTGTCGTACACCGCCATTACAATTTATCATAATTTACTTATTAACTTAGTTCTCTTAACTAAGGTATACTAATAAGTTTCCCTTTTCCTTAATATACATATGTTATCCTCATTTATGGATTTATTCTTTTTCTCACTAATTACTTAATCTTCGAATAAGTACAACTTTATTACATAAGTTATTTCATCTTCCCCTTTCGTTCATTATAACTTACCATATTTCTTAAGTTATAATTCCCACTTGTCCCTAGGACAAGCCTACCTATTATCTTTCCTTTTCTTATTTAAGTTCATTACTAATAGATTGTTATCTTTCCCCATTTTGGGGTTAATTAAGATTTACTTAACCCTTCCCACTTCTTTAACATGTTTACTTAACCCCTACTCAATTCAACTGGTTCGTAACACCATTACAGATTTAATTGTGTTAAGTATTCTAATTTATCAAATTATCCATGCTACCCATATTACCCACTTAACCCCTTTATTATATCCATATCAACCTTACATGTGTCGTCTTGGTTAAGTGTTCATTATTATTTATGATGTCCATAAACGCGCAAGACCTCTCACATTAGATTACAGTTTGAGGTTGCTGGATATGCCGGGTGGTTCCGGGCAGACTTCTACCGCATCCGACTCTAACCTCATGTCTTGACACCATTACGAGTCCAATATCCACCTAAGACCTATCACATTAGATTACCATTTGCAATTGATGGATATGCCGGGCGGTTCCGGGCATACTTCTACCGCAAACCAATTCTAACCTCGTGTCTTAAGCGTTCAATATCTTTTTCTTAACTCATGCCCAATTTCAAGTCTTGATTATTATGATTTCCAGTTACCCATAAATTCCAATTCAAATTTATGCTTATAATTCAAATCCAATTTATAACTATAATCCTACGTATACAAGTTACGCCCAAATCAATTTCCACAATTTATGCCAACTTTCATTTTATTACATGTTTCCGAAACTTTTCTAAATGTTCATATTTTATTGCAATAATGCCCCAAATTCCAACCATCAGTTTTTGCCCCAAATTACAGTCTTATATTCTCAATTTGATTTATAAACATAAATCCCACCATATTTTTATTCATATTTTCAAGTATAGTTATGCCCATAATCCCATTATAAGTTATGCCCCAAACCTCCCATTCACATATAATACCCAAATCAACCTTTTCCCTTTTATTCTCAATATTGTTCAATCGCATAAATCCACAATAGGCATAGGCTCGAAGATAGCCTAGCTATGTAAAAATAAAAAGGGAAGAATAAAAGGAGGAAACCCAACGTAGGCATAAAATGACTGATCATAACTAAGCATTTGACAACAATATTAGGCATAGGTGAACTTTACCAGATTAGATCTTTCAATAGGTTTATTACATCTGTAAATGGGGAATGGCGAACGATAGATCCATTATTATACAAAAATGTATTTTAAATCCACTTACTTGTATGCTCTCCCAATTCTAGATCTGATCTATGATTTTCTCCCTTTTTGTGCAGCATAGATCTGGGCATCTGAATTCTTTTCTTTTATTTTGGAGTAGAGGAATCCTAGATCTATCTTTTTATTTTAAGAAGACATTTGAGAAGAGAGAAAGAGAGAGAGAGAGAGAGAGGAAGCCATGGTAGAGCTCCAGTATAGCCACCAAATTGTGAGTTTCAGGGTTAGGTCTAGGGGTTTATTTATAGGTGTGGTATCATGCTATGGGCCTTTAGATCTAATTTAAAACTTCATCAGAGCTAGCCACGTCATCCGACCAATAGGAATTGGCCACGTTGCAGTGTCCACCAACCAAAATAGTCCACATGTACAATATAACGTGCAGCGTCCACCAACCAAAACAACCCATGTGTACAGTATGACGCGCAGGGGTGTCGTCCCCCATATATATATATATTATTTATTTATTTTTATTTACTTACTTATTTATTTGAAATATGATTTATTTATTCAGGTATAAATCAAATTTCAAACATCCTTTCTTTTCTTGCTTCTTTCTTCGCGCGCAACCTCTATTTTGAATAATGTTCATATGTATTCAACTCTTGCGCGTATACTAATCTTTTATATGCAAACAATTTCAAATTTCAAACCAACTAATATATATATTTTTCCTCTTTTGAAACATTCTCTCAATTAAACCCCTTTTTAACCCTTTTCATACTAAGCCACTTTTTAACTGCTTTCACACTAACCACTTTTTTAGCCATCCCCCCCTAAAATAAAAAAATATGGCGCTGGCGGGGATTGAACTCAGAACCTCTTATATACAAGTCACATGTTCTAACATACTATGCTACTAAGGATTTTGTTAACAAGACTTATGACAATGCTAGATATTATCATTTTTCTCATTCCTCTTTTTCACTTTTTGTCACATATTCAAATTAAAGATATCTCTTTTATTTTAAATCGGTTTTCTACAAACCATAGGTCTAAATTGACCAGAAAATCACCATAAATGCAATGATGCTAATCTCGTGACCAAATTCTGGAAGCTTTTCAAATTTTCCTTTTAATTTATTTTTAAATGTTCGCATGTAATTTCAATTGCATTACATTGCTTTTCTTCTCATTTCTAATATTGCATGTAATTTCTTTTATTAATCTTTTTTTTCTTTTCACTGCATGAACTTATTACATGCAATCATATTAATATTATTTAATTTTCCATTTAAATATGTCTATGCATACAATATATACATATATGCATATTTTTAATTGTCATTAAAAATGCGGGGTGTTACATTCTCCTTCCCTTAAGAAATTTCGTCCCCGAAATTTGGTAAGGGTAAAATCAAATATTCTCTCTCATAATATACATCCATCAAGTGTACATCCAATTTTTGCCACCATTGCGCAGATGTGCAATACATCACAATAATACATGTATGCCTAAGCGGTACCTCCTATATGTATTCAAAGTCTTCAAAAATCCTTTTAAAATATGATGCTCACATCCTAAATATACTGGCAGTTCTATATGAATGCAATATTTTGAAAATGAAAACACCTTTTTCATCCATATTTTCCCACACTCTTATCGAATAAGAGCGTAGTTCATCCAATTGTTGCATCCAAAATTCTACCAACCATCTTTAAATTTCTAATTATAGAAAAATCTAATTTTCTAAATTCGATTTCTTATGTTGCAAAAAGGCATAAAACAGAAAATTTTACATCTTCCGTTTTTCTTTTATGTATCTTTTCCAATTGTACTTGGATTTTATGTAACTATTCTATGAAATTTCCTATTTTCCTATCCAAGCACAACTACCTAAGAAAACTTCTTTTTCTTTTTCAACTTATCTTGGAAAATTTTCATTTTTTATTCATCTTTTCTTAAGATTTTCATTTTCTTTTCCCGTCATGTTTATTGCTTCTCTGAATTTATTGTTTTCTTTTTAGTTAGGCTTTTTTTCTTAGCTAATTTTTTTTTCTTAGCTTATTTTTTTTCAAATAAGCTTTACCATCTTTCAATATCCCACACAGCTACTACTAAGGGCCAAGAATCATAAGACTATTTCACTAATGAAAAAGTCCAACCACAAACTCTCAACACTTAGTTGCTCTTCCACTATCTAGTAGTCACTACTAGTCCTTGCTGTGTATTACTAGCCTACATTTTTTTTGCCTCACAATGCTTATGCATTCTAAGGGGATTTTCCACTATTCCAAGATGGTCCTTGCTATTTACTTCATAGCCTCAAACTTCTTCTCGTTCTTTCTAGGTACTAATCCTTACATATTCCATTCTTTTCAAAACATGGTTTGGCCTCTCTTTTTTTTCATAATATTTTTCTTCCAAAAATTTAAAGTACTAAAACTTTGTTTTCTTTTCCAAAATTTACTTTTGCCAAACTGTAAAACATGTTACAACATAAAAATGCAAAACAATTTTTTTTTCAAATCACAAAAATGGAGTAGGCAAGGACAACTATTAGGTTTACATTGTTTCTACTTACAATGTTAATTTGGCTGCTATCTACAAGGTGCAAACATTTACTCTATTCTTACTTTCTACAACTTATTTTGTTCACCCAACAAATTTTCTTTTTAAAACAAGAAATCATTATTTTACAAAGTATACCCCACTTTACTTTAAAAACCAATATACATTTTCAAATATGTTTTTCTACATATTTTCTTCTAACATCAAAAATACTTTTAAGATTAAAACTTGAAAACACCCAAACTATTTTATCAAAAACTTTTAAAATTTCAAGTTCTTAAAAGTAAAAAAATGGGTTAGACTCAAAGTGGGTCTCCAACACAACAAGGCTTTGCTACACACTTTCCCAAAGTCAATTCTCTCGACTATATATTTTACTAATCCATTTTCCACTTTTTAACATTTTTCTAACTTATAAGGTTTCACTTCTAAGCCCACTAATCTGTCATACGGGATATATCTTTCTCTAATACCAAACATATTGTACACTTTCCAACCAAACCACCTACGGGTCTCAAAATTTCTATGTTCATTCATTTATTGTACAAAATTGATATCCCATTTATTTCCACATATTACTCTTTCTATCTAGTGGGCTTCCTTATGGATATAGGTTTATATATAATATATTTATATTCTAGAAAATACAAATACGTTCACTCATTATCTATCTAGGGATCCTAAACCGAAGCTCTGATACCAAATCTAACAACCCGCGTTCCGACGAACCGATTTTTTTTTCAAAAACCCAATCCATCGAAACCCGTGTTGTTTTGCTCTGGTATCTTGCAGAAAAGACAGAGACATAAAATATGTCAGAGTTTGGAAAACATCTCACAGCAGAAGGAACGAAATATAATATAATGAAAACATAGTTTTACCTTAATAACAATACTGCTAAACCAGTATCCACAGCTATACAGTCTTTTTCATGGACCTAACCTGCGAATGTTATGAGGAGGGGGTCAGAACATAAGTTCTGTGTGAATGAATTTAAACTACACCTCTTGAATAATCCTACATATACCGTTCAATTACATTTTCTCATTTATTAGGTTATCTGTGTTATTAGCACTCAAGGCTTTCACACACACATCGCACCCATCTACCCCCTAGTAGATTAACCTAATATAATGTATATGTAGCTACCCCTAAACTAAGGTACACCACGTGGTACCCCACTCGCACGGTCTCCTCCGTATCGCCACAGTAATATATGCGTAGTCCCTCATCCTATGCCATAGTAACGTACAATGCTACATCCGCATAGAACCACTATCGCTGTGCTCTGTAAGCGTACTGAATGCTATCCTCGAACTATACGATCGAGTTTGGTTCCATCACCAAATAATGCCCTCTATTCTACGATACACCACCCAGAGCAGACATGGTTGTACCTGGACATTCCCACGTACTTATCATCAATCGTACTCGATGTTTCTACTGCACATAACCTCTACTTGTGCACTCGAGTTCCGTGGCAGGGCTACAACAGAAAACACGGAACTCGATCGGGAGATTTTTTATATCTGTACGGGCCTGCCTCTAAGAGTGTCCAATGTACACTCGGGTTTGGTTTTTCAATGATGGCTATGGCCCCATCTAAGCCCATCCCTCAACTAGTAAAGACCACATGAGCTAAGCGACGACCCCAAACAAGCAAACAATCTAAACATCCATGTGGGGTTTCCCCGCACCCATCCCTTGATAGCAAAGGTTAACGATCTCTAGGGGTTAGCTCTTGTCTGTTCTCATCCTTAGGCTGCCGGTGATAGGCGTCCGACGATCTTGCTATCGTTTGGTCTTGTCCCTCCACCTCCGCCTAAGGTAGACACCGAACCACACTTAATGCCAACGCGTACAACATTTTGACTGCCCCCTTCTTGTGCAGTCAAGGCCCACCCACCTGGTAGTTCCGCGCAGACCCAACCTCTGTAATCCTAGCCCGAAGCTAAACCACCATAGAAGACTACCAGGAGCACCTTTAACGTCTCAGGAAGCCGCCTGCCTGTCCTTCCAGTCCATTGGAGCTGCTAGAATAATGAACGTGCGCTCCCCTTGTGCCTTATGACACCGTGATGATTTACCTCATTGGGCTATTCATCCTATAACGTATGGACTCCTTCAAGTGCCTTAGTTTTATCTGTCATTAGACCCTACGTCTAATCATTAATTTCGCGCTTGCGCCACCTCGTCAGTATTGTCATTTAACTTGGTTATTCACATTTACTTCCTTTTCAAGTTTATCAATTTATCCTTACTTATTAATTCCATTTATAACTTAATTCATTTAAGTTCATTAATAAGCCTACAACATGTTATTCTCTATATTGTAATTCAATATTCATGTCCCATCTCATGGTTGCCATAACATATTCTACTTAATTTATAATTAAGTACATCTTAATTTACATGTTTTCTGTCATTCAACATTTATGATTAAATACAACTTACTTATCTCCATAAGTTTGTCTTCTTCTTTCTCATTTAATCATAATCTTGTCGTACACCGCCATTACAATTTATCATAATTTACTTATTAACTTAGTTCTCTTAACTAAGGTATACTAATAAGTTTCCCTTTTCCTTAATATAACTTATGTTATCCTCATTTATGGATTTATTCTTTTTCTCACTAATTACTTAATCTTCGAATAAGTACAACATTATTACATAAGTTATTTCATCTTCCCCTATCGTTCATTATAACTTACCTTATTTCTTAAGTTATAATTCCCACTTGTCCCTAGGACAAGCCTACCTATTATCTTTCCTCTTCTTATTCAAGTTCATTACTAATAGATTGTTATCATTCCCCATTTTGGCGTTAATTAAGATTAACTTAACCCTTCCCACTTCTTTAACACGTTTACTTAACCTCTACTCAATTCAACTGGTTCGTAACACCACTGCATATTTAATTGGGCTAAGCATTCTAATTTATCAAATTATCCATGCTACCCAAGCTACCCACTTAACCCCTTTATTATATCCATATCAACCTTACATGTGTCATCTTGGTTAAGTGTTCATTATTATTTATGATGTCCGAACGCGCAAGACTTCTCACATTAGATTATAGTTTGCGGTTGCTGGATATGCCGGGAGGTTCTGGGCAGATTTCTACCGCATCTGAATCTAACCTCGTGTCTTGACACCATTACGAGTCCAATTTCCACCTAAGAACTCTCACATTAGATTACCGTTTGCGGTTGCTGGATATGCCGGGCGGTTTCGGGCAGACTTCTACCGCAAACCAAATCTAACCTCGTGTCTTAGGCGTTCAATATCTTTTTCTTAATTCATGCCCAATTTCAAGTCTTGGATTATTATGATTTCCAGTTACCCATAAATTCCAATTCAAATTTATGCTTATAATTCTAATCCAATTTATAACTATAATCCTACGTATACAAGTTACGCCCAATTATGCCCAAATCAATTTCCATAATTTATGCCAACTTTCATTTTATTATATATTTCCGAAACTTTTCTAAATGTTCATATTTTATTGCAATAATGCCCCAAATTCCAACCATCAGTTTTTGCCCCAAATTACAGTCTTATATTCTCAATTTGATTTATATACATAAATCCCACCATAGTTTTATTCATAATTCCAAGTATAGTTATGCCCATAATCCCATTATAAGTTATGCCCCCAAACCTCCTAATCACATATAATACCCAAATCAACCTTTTCCCTTTTATTCTCAATATTGTTCAATCACATAAATCCACAATAGGCATAGACTCGAAGATAGCCTAGCTATATAAAAATAAAAAGGGAAGAATAAAAGGAGGAAACCCAACGTAGGCATAAAACGACCGATCGTAATTAAGCATATGACAATAATATTAAGCATAGGTGAACTTTACCAGATTAGATCTTTCAATAGGTTTATTACATATGAAAATGGGGAATGGTGAAAGATAGATCCATTATTATACAAAAATGTATTTTAAATCCACTCACTTGTATGCTCTCCTAATTCTAGATCTGATCCATGATTTTCTCCCTTTTTGTGTAGCATAGATCTAGGCATCTGAATTCTTTTCTTTTATTTTGGAGTAGAGGAATCCTAGATCTATCTTTTTATTTTAAGAAGAGATTTGAGAAGAGAGAGAGAGAGAGGAAGCCATGGCAGAGCTCCAGCATAGCCGCCAAATTGTGAGGTTTAGGGTTAGGTCTAGGGATTTATTTGTAGGTGTGGTATCAAGCTATAGGCCTTTAGATCTAATTTAAAACTTTAGAGCTAGCCACATCATCCGACCAGTAGGAATTGGCCACGTCGCAGTGTCCACCAACTAAAATAGTCCACGTGTACAGTATGACGCACAACGTCCACCAACCAAAGCAGTCCATGTGTACAGTATGACGCGCAGGGGTGTCATCCCCCATATATATATATATATATATATATATATATATATATATATATATATATGAAACACCCCACCTTCGTTATTTTCACTCACTAAGGGAATGCCTTAACTTTGGTGGAGCATTATAGGTAAAAGATACAGATAATTTACAAGACATACGTTTAAACAGCGGAAAAAGGAAATTTATTTCATAAGTACGTGGTTCAGTTAAAACATTACAACAACTGCCTCAAACTAACTTCCAAATTATTACAACAAAATATCTGTCTTGAATTTAAACATAAAGAAGCATTAAAACAACAGTAAGGCAACATAAATCCCCAATAAGAGAGTATCCAAAGCCATACCCCAAGGAAAGAGAATCTACGCAATACATTTACTTTCTTCAAGCTTGAAATGGTTCGAACTAAGCTGAAGTATTCCCTCCCTACGGACCTGGGGAGGGGGGACGGAAGAAAAGAAGACGAAAGAAAATGGGTCAGACATGAGTCTGGTAAGTCCAGTGATTATTCAGCATGTAAACAAGAAAAAGGATTATGACATGAATAAACTGAACCTTGGACAATACCCTAGAAATAAGATAATAAGACTGAATATGCTATCACACTCATTTCTATTTCCCTGCACCCACTTATAAGTGTTTCAACTAGCACCATGTGTTTAGGATAAATGATCCCCTTTATCGATCAGCTCCTACTCGTATACGTTTACCACTTGTGTCATTCGTCCCCGCTTGATTGTAGTTACATGTGCTGGTCCCACCATGGGGTGTATCAAGTCCTATGATTGCAACCCGACACAATTCATGATGCATAGTGTATAACTACTGATGCCCAGTGCCTGCTTTTTCCACTCCAGAGTACGTGCCGCCTACACACCTTTGGAACCTATACTGTCGCACCACCTGCCTTCTTTTGACCACTTATAATCAGCCCAGTAATCGTGCTCTACCCTGCCTAGTTCAGGGTATCATGATACATCTATGTGGTTTAATGTTGAAATGGGTCCCTGTTACTAGGGTTTCCATATCAACATGTTAAAATGGTTAAGTGTTCTCAAATTAAACTAAACCCACCCATCAGTTTAGTTAACGTGTTGTATTGGTTAAGTGTTGCCTTAACTAACTTAACCCTACCATTCCTGTCTTAGCTATAATTTATTCATTAAAGCACCAACCACTCACATTAGATATGTATTGTTGCGGTCGCTGGATGTGTCGGTCCGTTCCAGGCAGTCTTACATCGCAACTCAATCTAACCTCGGATTCTTTTGGGCTTGATGCGCTAACCTCTCGCATTAGATCTATATTGTTACGGCTGCTGGATGTGCCGGGCGATTCCAGGAAGTCTTACACCATAACTCAATCTAACCTTGGGTTAGGCATATTCATCTTTTACTTAATTTACATATTTACCCTTCATATTTATATGTAAATTATCCACAATTATTGCCATTCAAGTCATGCCCCATTTACCCTCTAAATCATATTCAAACTTTTTAGGTATACAAATTATACCATTTTTATGCCACTAATCATTTATATATCTATGGGCCAAATTATGCCAATTTAAGGTTTTCCCAACGTTACCCCCGTTATACGTTCGCAAAATTAACACAGAATGTTAGGCTCGCTACTTAGCCTAACTTATATACAAAAGGTGAAAGAAAGGAGCATGTCCCATTAATACAACATAAAATAATAAGGATCTAACTAAACATGTGTCATGTAAATTTGGCACAAAACAATGAACTTGCATTTTTGGATCCAATTAACCTTGAGTCTTAAGCATACGAAATTACACAAGTCCAACTATACATGCAAATGTAAATTTTTATTTTAGATCCAATAAACATGAATCTTAAGCATATAGAATTACACAAATCCAACTAGGCATGTGAATGTGAATTTTTATTTTGTATCCAATAAACATGAACCTTAAGCATGTAGAATTACACAAATCCAATTAGACATGTAGATATGAACTTGTATTTTGGATCCAATAATCATAGATCAAACATGTGAGAATGTAGATCTAAACATATATATAACTTAGTCTAAAAACTTGCATGTAACATAACATGAAAGAGTCGCCAAATTTACATAACACATGATCGGTTTAACATACATAATAAGTCCATTAAACCACAATGGCCTCATAGGCATATATGATAGAATCGTCACAAGAATAGACATGAATCAGCATCACCATTATCTTACAACTAGGGATAACTCTAGTTTTCACTTTATTACAAATCATAACTTTTAATCGTTCACATCTAAATAATAACAGGACTTACAAACAAAAGAAAGTCTTATTATCTGGGATCTGTTTTCTGAAACTGAAAAGCAATCCCTTGACGTAGACTATCTAATTTTGATTTGATTCGTAGCTTCTAACTTGCTTTCGAGTTTGAGAAGAAATGGTGGCTAGGACAATCATGGAAAGCATGGAGGCTCCTTGGAATGAATTTATGTGATTTAGGGTTGAGGACTTGGGTTGCTTTTATAGAGGTTTAAAATTATGTGAGCCGTTAGATCATCCTAGGAGCGATCACAACCGTCCAGACTAGATAGAGTTATCCAGAAATTGCCACCTATGCCCTAATGACTCCGCAACAAGTCAGAAAAGACTCAGCAACAAGTCAGAAAATCGTCACTGTTTGGATCTGGGCGCGGGGGTCAACCTCTATAGTGGGGTCGACACCCCTCTTGGGGGGTTGACACCTATGTCGACCCCCCTTGGGGGAGTTGACCCCTATGGGTGGGATTTGTCCAGCCCAGCTGAGCCACGTGATTTTCAAAATTCAAACTGTTTTTGTTTTATTAATTATTTAATTATATAAATTTTTTTGTTTAAACATGAAATCTTCTGAACTCCATAACTTCTTCATATGGAGTCCAATTCACGCAAACTCGGACTCTATCTCAAGCAGAATTCCAAGACGAACGCAATGGCGTAACGCGTTTCCCTTAATTCTGATTTCTACGATTAAGTATTCCTTAATTCTTTATTTTAATAAACATAGAAAATACAGGGTCTCCCTTCCTTAAAGGATTTCGTCCCCGAAATCTTCAAGTCACGAAGAATGCATATCCTTCTATCCAATCATCCATATACTCAACCATCAAATACTGGCATCCATTGTCCTTAAAAGATTTCTAATGCTTTCATGATTGTATGCAGGGTGTGTGTATATGTCCCTATCTAATGCAAAATCAGCCAGTCTACTGATTCAGTTGACCTACTTAATGCAAATTATGTCAGTGCCATGAGTCCATTATGCATGCAATTATTGCTAATCATACTTTCTAAATGAGTGCACAATCATCCATACAAATACAATGTCCATATGATAACATTCCAAGTTTCAATCCATATACAAATACATATATGCATATGCAACATGAAAGTGACTAAGCCGATCCAACACCTAATGTGTGTGTATATGCATCCACGAGCAACCACTTGCAACCGTCAATCATTAGATGTTTCAAATACATGTTTACATCCATTGGTTTCTATCTAAGGATCGAGGAGATATACTTAAAAAGGTTGATACAAGAATGTATAAACTTATGGAAAAATATATCAAGGAGGTACCCTCAAAAAGAAAAGGTAGGCGGCGCGTTTCTTTCTCTCAGTTTCCCAAGTTGCATCTTCCTTAGCGTCACTCCATTGGACTTTAACAAGCTTGACTTCACGGTTGCATAGCTTTTTGATTTCCGTACCCAAGATACGAGTTGGAACTCTTCTCATAGTCGCTTCTCGTTCCACTTCTACTTCCTCTAGTATACTTGGCTCCACAACTTCCGCAGACTCATGTAAGCACTTTCGTAGTTGAAAAACATGAAAAACATTATGAACTCCAGCCAGTCTTTCGGGTAGCTCTACTCTGTAATCCATCGTCCAAATCCTTTTAATGATAGGAAATGGTCCTACAAATCTTGGTGGCAACTTTCCTGCGGACCCAAAGCGAATGACATTCCTCAAAGGAGATACTTTAATGAACACTCTATCTCCAACCTCAAACTCAAGATTGGTCCTTCTTTTGTCTGCGTAGGACTTCTATCTTTCTTGTGCAGTCTTCATTCGTCTTCTTATCAAGTCCACCTTCTCTGAAGTTTCTCTAATCATGTCTGGCCCAAGTACGAGCTTGTCTGTAGACTCCCACCAACAAGTTGGTGATCGACATGGTCTTCCATATAAAGCCTCGAAGGGTGCCATGCCTATGGTGGCTTGGTAGCTATCATTGTAAGCAAATTCCACCAAAGGAAGATGATCTTCTCATGTTCCTCCAAAGTCAAGAATTCACAATCTCAAGAGGTCTTCCAATACTCTGTTCTCCCTTTCCGTCTGACCATCGGTTTGGGGGTGATAGGTCATGCTTAAGCATAGTTGTTTGCCTATAGACTCTTGCAAACTATATGAAAACTCACTCGTAAAGATAGGATCTCGATCACTTACTATGTTGGAGGGTATCCCATGGAGTCGAACTATCTCTTTAAGATAAATAGATGCTAAAGACGAGGCAATCCTTCAACTCTTAACATGTATAAAGTGAGCGCTTTTAGTGAGCCTGTCCACTGTTACCCAAATACTGGTATTGCCCCTTCTTGACCTAGGCAACCCATCAATAAAGTCCATCGAAATGCTATCCCATTTCCACTGTGGGACCTCTAGAGGATGAAGCAGGCCACCAGGCTTCTTCTTCTCTACTTTGACTTACTGGCATATCAAGCACTTAGCAACCAACTCAGCTACATCCCTCTTCATGTCATTCCGAAAGAAAACCCTTTTTATGTCTTTATACATCTTGTCTCCACCTGGGTGTATGGTCATCTTAGAATGGTGTGCTTCTTCGAGAACCTTCTTCACCAAATCCCTTGCTTGTGGGCCGCATAATCTTCCATCCCGTCTCAACCAACCCTTATCATCGATGGAGTATCTATTGAGGAGACTAGAAGTCTCACCCCTAATTAGCTTATCCATCATATCAACTAGCTGATGGTCTTCACGTTGCGCAGTTCCTATTGAGTCCAAAAGAGTGGGCCGCACCTCTAGCGATGCTAACAAACCAGGTACAAATTCAGAGGAGAGTCTAAAGTCAAAGTTTGCTATGTACTCCAAGCTTTGCCTTTCTACAAAGAGAGGACTTAAGGCCAGCTTCTTTCTTCTCAAGGCATCTGCTACTACATTGTACTTGCCAGGGGTATAGGAAATCTAAAAATCATATGAGGCCAGAAATCCCATCCACCTTTGTTCTCTTAAGTTAAGATCTTTCTATGAGAAAAGGTACTTTAATGATTTATGGTCAGTAAACAATTCAAACCTTTCTCCTAGTAGATAATGACGCCATTACTTAAGAGCGAAAACAATGGCAGCTAGCTCCAAATCATGAGTTGGGTAGTTCTTCTCATGTGCCATCAACTGCCTTCCCCCATAACAAACCACCTTGCCTTCTTGCATCAAGACAGCGCCTAATCCTGTACCTCATGCGTCTGTGTATAGGGTAAACATTTTGCTCCCATTAGGTAATGTCTGAACTGGGGCTGTTGTTAGAGCCCTTTTCAAACATTGGAAAGCAACATCGCAATCCAAATCCCAAACAAAAGTTAGGTTCTTCTTGGTCAATCTTGTGAGCGGGGCTGAGATTTTCGCAAAGTCTTTAATGAACTTTTGGTAAAAGCCCGCTAGCCCGAGAAAGCTTCGAACTTGGATTGCATTCCGTGGAATCTTCCAATCTTGCACTATAACTACTTTTGTGGGGTCCACAGCTATCCCCTCTTTGGACACCGCATGTCCAAGAAACCTCACTTCTTCTCTCCAAAAATGGCATTTGGAGAATTTGGCTTTCAGCTGATGTGCACAAAGAGTATCCATGACTTCTCTTAAATGAAAAGCATGCTCTTCTTCATTCTTTGAGAAAATCAAAATGTCGTCCACGAAGACCACCACAAACTTATTAAGGAACTCCCTGAACACCCTGCTCATCAAGTCAACGAAATAAGCGGGTGCGTTTGTCAAGCCGAAAGGCATGACAAGCCATTCGATGAAACCATCCGGGGTTTTGAACACGGTCTTATCAATGTTGTCTTCAGTCACTCTTAGCTGATGAAACCCGGTAGCCAGATCTAGTTGGGAGAAAACCGATGCACCTACAAGATGATTAAACAAGTCATTTATTCGTGGAAGTGGGTGCCTACTCTTCTTGGTCAGCTTGTTTAGCTCCCTATAGTCAACGCATAGGCGAAGTAAACCACCTGCTTTGGTTGCGAACACTACTGGAGCACCCCATTCAGAAATACTCCGCCTTATAAACCCCTTTTCGAGCAGCTCTTTAACTTTCTTGCTAAGCTCTTTCCTTTCACTTGGAGCCATGTGTCTAACGGGTAGAGCTACGGGTTTTGCATTATCAACAAGGTATATGCGGAAGTCTATCTCCCGCTTCGGAGTTAAGCACTTCACCTCTTCAAATACATCTGAGTATTCACCGACTACTCTAACAAACTGCAAGTTTTCAACATACGCAACAAGAGATTCTAGGTAGCTAAGCATAACAGTATTCATGGGATTACAAGAGATTTCGAGAGTGTTAACGAGGCGAGTCATAAGTCTAACCACTCTCTTTTCACCATCGAGGATGGCACCGTTACTGGATAACCAATCCATGCCTAGAATCAACCCATAGCCCGTGAAGCCCAAAACATAGGCATTACATCTAAACCTAACGCTTAGTATAGAAATTTCCAAATCCAAACAAATCATTGACAAATAAGCCGAGCCCCCAATTGGATTTGAAACAACCAAGGGATCCTCTATTATACTAGTGTTCACGTGAAGAGATTCAACTAAAGCAGTAGATATAAAAGAATGCGATGCACCAGAATCAAAAAGTGTACGAATAGGATAATCAAAAAGATAAACTAAACTCTCAACAGAAATATTTCTACCTCATTCTTGCGGAGGTGCTATGAGAGCGTGAACCTGTCCTCCAGAAGTAGATCCAGTCCTCTGCCCTTGCCCTTACTTTCTTGGGCAGTCCTTAGCCATGTGTCCTGTCTTGCTGCAGTGAAAACAACCACCCATCTTCCTCTTTTTCTTTCTGCAGTCCTTAATCAGATGTCCAGGAATGCCACAAAAATTACACTTCCTCTTGTCACCGGGTTTGTTGTTCTTCCCGCCCTTCTTTGAATCTGTCTTTTTATTCAGCGATCCCTCCACTTTCTTATCTTGAGGTACTTCCACCTGTAACAGTGCCATGTCCACCAGTCTCTCATAAGTTGCACCCATAGGTATATGAGACATAGCTAGGCTGTGCAGTGGCTCATTCAACCCTTTGAAAAAACGAAGCCCCTTCTTATGGGGAGTGTTTAATAACTCCAGTTCGAATCTAGCCAGCTGGTTTAATTGGTTGATGTATTCCTTGACTGACATACTTCCCTGTTTAAGAGCTAAGAACTTCTCCATTTGTAGGCTACGTTCAGCTTGTGAGAGGAATTTCATTTCAAACCTCATTCTGAAATCCTCCCAGGTTTCAACTGGTCTCTCAGCATTAGTAACTTCCCACCAATAAGAGGCTTCGTCTTTAAGAAACCATACAACCAACTATATCTTCTGCCTATCGTCCACTTCGGAGATAACAAACAAGTCCTCGATTTCTTTGAGCCAGTTCCTTGCTTCTACAAATGACTCAGTCCTATTAAAGTTCTTTCAATCCATGGATCGAAAGTCTCTACATATCTTTGAGGAAGCATTTGCACGAGGAGGAGGAGGAGGAATAGCTGCAACTGGGGGAGGAGGAACATCTGCTGGGCCTGCATTATTAGCCCTAGCCTCTATGTACCTTCTGAACCAGCCAGGTACCGGTACGCCCTCTGGAAGGTTAAGATCCCCAGACATGCTGAAACGGAAAAGAAAAGATTCAAAACAAAGAATAGAAAGATGGTGCATATGGCTTTGGGGGATTATGCCTTTTAAAATAAAAAAACAACACATTTTCTTGAAAATGCTTTTTTAAACTTCTTTTTGAAAATTAGTTTCCAAAAATTTTTATCTGACCTGGCAACCATCAGCTCTGATATCAAGTGAAACACCCCACCTTCGTTAAGGTCACTCACAAAGGGAATGCCCTAACTTCGGTGGATCATTATAGGTAAAAGATATAGAAAATCTGCAAGATAGACATATAAACAGCGGAAAAAGGAATTTTGTTTCATAAGTATGTGGTTCAGTTAAAACATTACAACAACCGTCTCTAACCAACTTCCAAATTATTACAACAAAATCTTTGTCTTGAATTAAAACATAAAGAAGCATTAAAACAACAGTATGGAAGCATAAATCCCCAATAAGAGAGTATCCAACGCCATAGCCCAAGGAAAGAGAATCCAAGCAATACATCTACTTTCTTCATGCTGGAAATGGTCCGAACTAAGATGAAGTATTCCCTCCCTGCGGACCTGGGGGGGGGGGACGGAAGAAAAGAAGACGAAAGAAAATGGGTCAGAGTCTGGTAAGTCCAGTGATTATTTAGCATGTAAACAAGAAAAAGGATTATGACATGAGTAAACTGAACCTAGGACAGTACCCTAGAAATAAGATAATAAGACTAAATATGCTATCGCACTCATTTCTATTTCCCTGCACCTACTTACTAGTGTTTCAACTAACACTATGTGTTCAAGATAAATGATCCCCTTTATCGATCGGCTCCTACTCGTATATGTTTACCACTTGTGTCATTTGGCCCCCTCTTGATTGTAGATACCTATACTGGTCCCACCATGGGGTGTATCAAGTCCTATGGTGGCAACCTGACACAATTCAAGATGCACAATGTATAACTACTGATGCCCAGTGCCTGCTTTTTCCACTCCGGAGTACGTGCATGCGTGCACTCCATCGGAACCTACACTGACGCACCACCTGCCATTGTTTTGACTGCTTATAATCAGCCCAGTAATCATGCCCCACCCTGCCTAGTTCAGAGTACCATGATACATCTATATGGGTTACTGCTGAAATGGGTACCCGTTACTAGGGTTTCCTAATCAACATGTTAAATTGGTTTAGTGTTCTCAAATTAACCTAACCCCAGCCATTAGTTTAGTTAACATGTTGTATTGGTTAAGTGTTTCCTTAATTAACTTAACCCTACCATTCCTGTCTTAGTTTTAAATTATTCATTAAAGCACCAACCACTCACATTAGATATATATTGTTGTGGTCGCTGGATGTGCCGGTCGGTTTTAGGCAGTCTTACAACGCAACTCAATCTAACCTCGGGTTCTTTTGCGCATGATGCATTAACCTCTCACATTAGATCTATATTGTTACGGTTGCTGGATGCGCTGGGCGGTTCCGGGCAGTCTTACACCATAACTCAATCTAACGTCGGGTTAGGCATATTCGTCTTTTACTTAATTTAAATATTTACACTTCATACTTATATGTAAATTATCAACAATTATTGCCATTCAAGTCATGCCCCATTTACCCTCTAAATCATATTCAAACTCTTTAGGTATATAAATTATACCATTTTTATGTCACTAATCATTCATATATTTATGGGCCAAATTATGCCAATTTAAGGTTTTTCCAACGTTACCCCCGTTATACGTTCGCAAAGTTAATACAGAATGTTAGGCTTGCTACTTAGCCTAACTTATATACAAAAGGGGAAATAAAGGAGCATGTGCCATTCATACAACATAAAATAATAAGGATCTAACTAAACATGTGTCATGTAAATTTGGAATAAAACAATGAACTAGCATTTTTGGATCCAATTAACCATGAGTCTTAAGCATATAGAATTACACAAGTCCAACTAGGCATGCAAATGTAAATTTTATTTTAGATCCAATAAATATGAATCTTAATCATATAGAATTACACAAATCGAACTAGGCATGTAAATGTGAACGTTTATTTTAGATCCAATAAACATGAATCTTAAGCATATAGAATTACACAAATCCAATTAGGCATATAGATATGAACTTGTATTTTGGATCCAATAATCATAGATCTAACATATGAGAATGTAGATCTAAACATATATATAACTTAGCCTAAAAACATGCATGTAACATAACATGAAAGAGTCGCCAAATTTACATAATACATGATTGGTTTAACATACATAATAAGTCCTATAAACCACAATAGTCTCATAGGCATATATGATAGAATCGTCACAAGAATTGACATGAATCAGCATCACCATTATCTTACAACTAGGAATAACTCTAGTTTTCACTTTATTACAAATCATAACTTTTAATCGTTCACATCTAAATAATAACAGGACTTACAAACAAAAGAAAGTCTTGTTTTCTGGGATCTGTTTTCTGAAACTGAAAAGCAATCCCTTGACGTAGACTATCTAATTTTATTTGATTCGTAGCTTCTAACTTGCTTTCTAGTTTGAGAAGAAATGGTGGCTAGGCAAGGAAGATCATGGACATCATGGTGGCTCCTTGGAATGAATTTGTGTGATTTAGAGTTGAGGACTAGGGTTGCTTTTATAGAGGTTTAAACTTATGTGAGCCGTTAGATCATCCTAGGAGCGATCACAACCGTCTAAACTAGATAGAGTTATCCAAAAATTGCCTCCTATGCCCTAGCGACTCAGCAACAAGTCAGAAAAGACTCAGCAACAAGTCAGAAAATTGTCACTGTTTGGATCTGGGTGAGGAGGTCGACCCCTATAGGGGGGTCGACACCCCAGTTGACACCCCTCTTGGGGGGTCGACACCTATGTCGAACCCCCCTTGGGGGAGTCGACCCCTATGGGCAGGAATTTTCCCGCCCAGCTAAGCCATGTGATTTTCAAAATTTAAACTGTTTTTTTTATTAGTTATTTAATTATATAAAATTTTCTTTTTAAACATGAATCTTCTGAACTCCATAACTTCTTCATATGGAGTCCGATTCATGCAAACTCGGACTCTATCTCAAGCAGAATTCCGAGACGAACACAATGGCGTAACCCGTTTCCCTTAATTCTCACTTTTACAATTAAGTATTCCTTAATTCGTTATTTTATAAACATAGAAAATACAGGGTGTTACAATATATATTATTTATTTATTTATTTATTTTTATTTACTTATTTATTTATTTGAAATTTGATTTATTTACTCGTATATAAATCAAATTTCAAACATCCTTTCTTTGCTTGCTTCTTTGTTTGTGCGCAACCACTATTTTGAATTATGTTCATATGTATTCAACTCTTACGCGTATGCTAATCTTTTATATGCGAAAAATTTCAAATTTTAAACCAACTTATATATATTTTTCCTCTTTTGAAACATTCTCTCAATTAAACCCCTTTTTAACCCTTTTCATACTAAGCCACTTTTTAACTGAGAACCTCTTGTATACAAGTCACATGTTCTAACCAAGTGAGCTACTAAGGCTTTTGTTAACAAGACTTATAAAACTCTAGATATTATCATTTTCCTCGTTCGTCTTTTTCACATTTTGTTACATTATTCAAATTAAAGATATCTCTTTTATTTTAAATCGGTTTTCTACAAACCGTAGGTATAAATTAACCAGAAAATTGCCACGAATGCAATGATGCTAATGTCGTGACCAAATTATGGAAGCTTTTCAAATTTTCCTTTTAATTTTTTTTAAATGTTCGTTTGTAATTTCAGTTGCATTACATTGCATTTCTTCTCATTTCTAATATTGCATGTAATTTCTTTTATTAATCCTTTTCTTCTTTTCACTGCATGAACTTATTACATGCAATCATATTAATATTATTTAATTTTTCCTTTAAATATGTCTATGCATGCAATATGTACATAAATTCATATTTTTAATTGTCATTAAAAATGCGGGGTATTACAGAAATTCTTTTTAATCAAAATGGTGTTCTTAGTTTGATTGATTCTCGGGAAAATAATTATGTTTGCTATCCCAGTCTTATCAAAATGTTTTATGATAATTTGGATCAAGGCTTTAACGAAGGAAATGAGAATGAAATATGAAGTAGTGTAAGAGACACTCAAATTGTTTTGAATTGTGAAGTAATAGGAAATGTTTTGGGATGTAATAGCATAGAAATAGATCTCTCGAATTTCAAAATTAATGAACATGACCGAGAGATCTTTCACCATATTTTTGAGAATGATGAACATTTGGAATTCAAAAATTGTTAATTTCGACCAAAAGCAAGCATTGTTAACCTACTTCTCCAACATACTATCACACATCGTTCAATAAATTTCAATAATCCAACAATGAAAGTTTGCAAAGATATTTTTGGAAATTATAACATCAACTGGGCTCAAGTAATTTTGGTTGAATTTCGAGCCAAAGATTTTTCATTGGGCAAATACGCTATACCATGGAATTTACCATACACGTATTTTCAACTTTCTGGATTTGATTTCAAAGGAGAAGCGTTCATTTCTAAAAAGGTGTTTAATTCTGAAAACATATGTCCTTTAAAGATTCCATTATTGTTTCAATCATATGAAACACTTGTAGAAAAAGAAGAAGGGTTGCTCAAAAAGAAGAAGAAGGAATGGAAATCGACGAAGAGGAAGGAGATGAAAATACCTCCTAAAAAGCATAGAATATTCCTCTTGTACCTCTAATGCATCCAACAAAATCCTCCTTAAGAATCGAAAGATAACAGTGGAAAATCAAAAGATTTTAAAGAGATCTTTTAGTAAAAAGATGGTAAAGATCTCTTCAAAGATGAACAAGTTCTTCGAGAAAGAGAGTCGCAAGCTTGGATTGTCTTCATCATCCTCCGCTGAATTCTAGTTTTATTTCCATGGTTTGAGGAAGTTTTTATTTCCTTGTTGTAGCAGTTTCTATTTCATTATCATATTTACATTTCTTGTTATGTATTGTATTTATGTATCGTTATTAAAATTGTCAATGGAGTTTTCATATTTCTATTTGTTACCTCCAAAACATTTCTAGAATAATGATTAGTGTTTTAAAAACAAGTATATATAAACCAAAATTAAATACAACTCACAAAATTTTCAAAATTAAAAAACTGTAAGAGACTTGTCGACATAGGCTACCTCACATGTCGACATATAACTGCTAATGTTTCAAAATTATTTAAATTTAAAAATTGTTTTAACAAACTTGTGGCTATTCATTTTAAATGGACTCCAAAGCCTTTACATATATATGTTTCTTCCAGAAAAACTTATCTTTTTATTCCACCTTAGTATCCATTCATAACATCTTCAATTTTATCATGCATGGCTTCTGAAATTCATAATTTAAGTAAAAACCTTGAAGAAATTCTTAATGTCTTCAAAAACATTCTCTCTATCATGCATAGTAATCAGCGTCACTTAGAATTGAGTCAAATGCAGATGATTAGGAATCGAGAGAGGCATTTCGATAACATGCGTCAGATGATCTCTGAAGTTAACAAAGAAGAAAATAATGATTCAAAAGGAACTTTTATAGAAGAAAATGAAGAATGGAAATCTTTAAAGGCCGATCCTATCTTTGGAGAAGAAGGATGGGTAGAAGTTCCTTGAAATATTTAAATGTGTGTTTGAATTTGGTACAATTATTTGACTTAATCTGGTTTGATTTAATTTTTCAAACTGGTTGTATTTGTTTGATTGATTGATTGATGGATTGTTAAAACTCAACAGTTTGAATTGTTTGACTTGATTATTACTCTACTTTAAATATTGCTTTTATAATGCATTGTTTCTATTAGTGATATCATAGTTTAGGAGTATTAGAGTTATTCCTTGGTTCAGGTCAAGTCTTATGTTAGCTTAGGGGGAGTATTGCAGATTAATTAGGGATACATAATTTTTGTTGATGACAAACGGGTAGAATTAGTAAATAGGGCTTAGATTAAGGGGGACTTAGTAGTTCCGGAAGGAATTGTTGAGGATCGGAGGAGTAATTAAAAGTACCAAGACATCAGGTAAGTATATTTTATAAATAAAGCTTGTCAACATCGAAAAGAAGGAGATTGTTTGGTACTGAGGTAACAGTGATAATGGTTTTGATGACAACAACTTTGTTTGAAATATTATTGTTATAGAATATATACTAATACTATTGTATAAAAATATATATGTGTATATATGAAGAAATTATATACAGGTATTGATTTGAAGAACGTACAGTTATAAGATTTAAGATTAAATATTTCAAAGAAGAAGAATTTAGGATTGAAGACTCATGAGTAATAGGAATTCAAAGAGTTAAAGGAAACGTAATAAGTTATAAAGTCTAGAATTTTTGTTATAACTCTATAATAGCACTGAATCCGTATTTCAAATTTCTTATTATTTTTATCTTATAATTTTCTTAATGATTTCATAATTACTTCGTTTTTTTAATATTTAAATTTATTTCTTGGATTTTAAATCTAACTCCTGATTTGAATATTTTAGTTTTAATTACATATATTTTTGTACTAACTAATTCAAATATTTGTTTACTTATATTTTAGTTTTAATATATATTTTATTTAAGTTACTCATAGTTATAGCTTTATATATCTATAATTTTAAAACATTTCTTAGAATAGTTATATTTATAAATTTATATAAGTTTTAAATAATCATTTTATATATTATAACTATATGTTTTGAATTTATTTTTTTATCTATTATATTATGTAGAACATTAATATTTTTAAACTCCAGAATTACCTCGATTTATTTAAACATCATTCACATTGTTTTCAAAAAATTCAAAATTTACCAAAGGCATGTCGATATGGGCTACTCCACATGTCAACGTGGTGACCATCAATTTTTAAATTAAAATTTCAAAAGTTGCCTATTGGTTTAAATCTTTTTTTCGAAAGGATATAACTATTGACCCACTATAAATATGCATCTAAATTCGAAATTTTATAACTACTTTCATTTATCTTCTTCTCTCTCTTCTCCTCTCCATTTTTACTCTTAAATTTTCATGTTTATATAATCAAAATCTGCCAGAATTCAAAGAAAATCACGCAGATCATCTCATATTTCATTCTCTATGATCCTCCCTCAAATATTAAGATGCTATTCAGAGTTATAGGAGTTTCAGTAATCAAAGATCGCTAGATACAAGTTCTGTCGAGTCTTCCTTCAAAACTGACATTGAAAATGTATGGTTGTAGCCCATACAAATCAACTAGGTGTGATTGCAGCTCGGAAATCAATTGAGTCTCACTGTACTATGGAAACAAGTGGGGAATACCTTATGGCCAATGAAATCGCGGATTGTAATGTGAAGATTATATTGAAAAAAATCTTCATTAACCCAAAGATTTGTGGGACTGGATGTAGCTTTACTCCGAACTAGTATAAAAATCGTGTTGTGTTCTTTTCTTTTCTGCTTTTACTTTTTATTCTGCATCTGTGTTTGATTCTATGATTGTTACATGTTGTGATTTGCAACGGTTTCTGATCTATTCGAAAAGATTTTATAAAAATTACTCCCTCCATCGCTAAATATAAGATGTTTTACTTGTTTACACAAGAATTAAAAAATCAATTAATGGTGCTTTAATCCATGCTCAAAGCAAGCATTTCTCTTAAATTAGCTTCTATTCATGCACAATTAGTGGATGGAACATGAATAGATGCATAAAAAGTCTCATCATTTGTTATGGATCACAAATAGAGAGGGCATGAAAAAGCATCTTTTATTTTAAAACACACCAAACTTCTTAAAACATTTTATACTTAAAATACACCAAACTTCTTAAAACTTCTTATATTTAAAAACGGAGGGAGTATAATATTTCTTTAAAACTATTTCTAAAGACACGTATTTTATGTATCGAAGAATCGTAAAATAATAATATTTTATTCTCTATTGATTGGATCATTCTCTGATTTTGGTATGCTGTTCATGGGGATGTGAGACATGTCCTTGATTTTTATCAAGCCGACTTGTGATCATCTTGCCCTTGTGAATATTGTTTTAACTATAATTTTGATGGGGATGTAATCAGGTGCTGAAATCTGTCTCATTGAATCATAATAGTGGTTTATGATTTTGTAGATTGGTCACACGAAGGATTTGGTTCAACGATTTGGGAGGAATCACGGTTTTACATTTCATTTTCTATTAGGTGGACTAATTAGTTGCTAATGGGCTAATTAGCCAAGCTCGTTAGGCTAATAAACTGCAGCTATAAATAGAGGGGTTTGGGTAGAGAATAAGAGTTTCCCTTTTCATTCAAACATTGGATTGGGGGCTTGTGAATCTCTGGTTCAACCTAATCCATAATTTTTTCATTTATTCATCCTAATTCATCATAAATTGCATTTAGAGGCTAGATCGTCATCAGGGAAGATTAGATCATCACAATTGCATCATTTTTGGAGTTTTTTTATTGCCGTCCAAAGCTGATTTCACAGGTATTGCATTGGGTCTAGAAATTGGTAAGTGATAGATATCTCTCACATAGAAACTATGGATGTTATGGGTAAATTAGAATCAAATTCACCCTAGATTTGATCATATATGTTTAACTCAGATTTAGACGTCTTAGGAAAACCTAATTTAATCACATAAACCTATAATTCATAAGCTTAATCATGATTTTTCATATATTTAGATCCAGTCCTTGTTAGATCCATTATTTATGATATTTTATATTATAAGCATGTTTGTATGGTTATGATTTGATGAACCTCTGTTTGTTTGATTGAATTGGATGCATTGCTTGAATTATTTGTTAGAATTATGTAATGTAGATCTTAGAATTGAAGGTCCAGATGATCAGATTCAGATAAAACTTGGCGGAGGAGCTCCGGAGGGTATCAAAACGATGCACAAAATTTTCATTGGAAAATATGCTAAGTATATGGACCGGTATCGGTCCATGGCTGATGGACTAGTACCGATCCATCAACATAGGTGGTATTGGACTAAAACTTGGGGGCGTGGAATCATGTTGGTAAATTGAGGTTGCATGAAAATTCTTATGTGAATTTTACATGATTTTCGGATAGGTCGAAGGTTGGTTGCTCGAGTGCTATGATGGGCCGACAGTGGTTTTAGGCAGATGGTTGGATTTCTTGGAAATTGGACCGGTAGGAAGTGCTCGAAGGAAGGATGGCGATGATCCACCACTTAGCCAAAAACTGCTAAGTGTATGCATTGGTACCGGTCCATGAACGATGAATCGGTACCGATCCATTTTGTGTGATGGATTGACGCTCAATTTTGGTGAGCGGGGTCCTAATGATTTCTAAGGGTTGCAAATGAAGTTTGGTAATGAATAGACTTTGGATGACTGATGTGCAACTCAAGGATGGATGGTGCTTCGATTGTGAACTCAAGTTGGAGTGGTCAGAACTACATTGATTTGATACTAATCGCGGGTTGATGTACGATCCACTAAGATGATAGAATGACTCAAGTGGGAGTTGATCGAGGATGATAATGGAATCAATTTGAGAAGTTGCTTGAACTAAAGATGTGATCGCCGAGAAGGAAGGCTCGACAGATTTGTGGTGCCAAGGAATCGTTGGTTATCGAAGGTTCTATCGGGCTCATAGAAGGGGTATCATGGGGATGCCTTTCTGGATCAGGTTGGATTGTGTACCCTAAAAATGCTATTAAGGAATGAAATATACTGAATGATAAAATTGGCTTCCTTTCCTTTAGTCTTTTACTTCGGTTTTCTTCCTTATTTATTGCTCTTTTTCTTTGTGATTCTGGTGCTTCTGGATCGAATTCACCGATCTACTATCGATGCTGGTCTCGAGTTCTACTGTAACCAGATTAGGGCTTTTTAGCTCTTTTGTTTATGGGTTTCAATTACTACGCGATGGGTAATTTCATCGATTTTTTCCCTAATTTAGGGAAGGTGGTTGAGGCACTCTCTGCCTCTTTGGGCTCTGCTATAGCCGTAGCGGCTCTCAGTGCTTCTTCCGTGTTAGTGCAAGTAGACTTGCTCTCGTCCTTTATGGTGATATAAATACATCGATTTCTGCTTATTGGGGAGGCATTTTTGGAATTGGTTCCTTGTTGCCTCATTTCGGGTTTCTCTATCTGTGGTATTTCAGTTGCTAATGTGGTGGTTCCCCCTTTGGTGCTAGGAGAGTCGCCGACTGTTTTTAACATGCTTATTCCGGCCATTGGCTTACTTGATACTGTTGTTAAGGACTTGACCACCTAATTATGGTTCCTCCTTAAGCCCACAACGGGCAAGCTGGTGCCTAGTTGGTGTCGTTCTCAGAGGAGTTCTTTTCCCTCTAGGCGTGTGGGTTTGGATGTTGTTGTTAGTGGATGTGCTTAGTTTAATGCTTCGGTTAAGCGCTCAGGTGTTGATATTTGATTAGGAGACTTGATCTCCCTATCTGATACCTTCCAAGGTTGTTGCCCTGTTGTTAAATGCATGTCAAGGAATGGCCTGAGATATGTGCTTTTAGTGGTGCCCTTACTCGACCTCATTGGTGCCGCTATCCTTGTCGTTCGAAGAGAGAATCCATATATGGTATATGGCCACCTATATCAGGTCTTGGTTTACAGGTTGCTCCCTTGGCGGCTTTAGGTGGTGTACAAGCCCATGCACTCCCACCCATTGCCACCAGCAATTGTTTTGAGATGTTAGAGGTAGATTCAGATGTGGATGAGTCACCTGATTTTCAGTGTGGAGTGTAGGCTCCTGCATTGGAAAGCTCTGGTTGGATTCATGGTAGTCTTTTCAGGAAGGAGAAGGTGTTTTCTCGTGCAGATTTATGTGAGTGATTGGATATCTCGGGTCTCCATATGCAACCATGCTGTGCCGTAGCTTACGAGGCAGTGGAGACTCCTTTGGTGGGGGTAGTTGGTTCTTCGGCGATTAGGCAGCTTTCCCTGGTTTGTTGGTTGTTTGGGCATCCTGATTACTTGTGCTTCTTGGATGGTCAGGTTAGAATTTTCTCTTTGAATTTGTAGTCATTTAGCTGTTTGTTTTGTGGATATTTTACCTACGCTTTTGTGTCGTTGGTGGTCTTATGTCGGCCGGAGTTCCTTGTCCCCTTTGTTGGGTAGCTATACCCTATTGTTGCTAGGCTCTCGGTCTGAGTTGCCTCTTCCTCCTTGTTTCTGATTGTCTTTTCTCTCATTCCCTGTTGAGAGGTGCTTTGAGATTGTTGCATAGGCTACACTATGTTTCTGGTGTGGCTTCTCTCTGTACTTTGATATTAGATTTGTCATGTTTGCTGCTGTGGGTTTGGTTTCTTCCTATAACCACTTTGGCCTATGCTTTGTTGTAGGCTAGTTCTTCGGTTTATTGTATTTGGTGTCAACCTGGTTTACCAACTTTGGCTCTGTTAGTCAATCTAAGATGTTTCACTACTGGAACAACAAATCAGTTCATGATTTGTTTCTGTCCGCTTGTATTTGGCTTTGGTTTTGCATGGTAGGTTGTGTGGTTTCTTATGTGCACAGCTTTGGCTGTGGGAATTATTTCATTGTCATCGTATAGCAACCACGAGTATTGGTAGCTGTACAGTGACTTCGGGTGCTCCTCTCCATAGGTTTGCCCAGTCCTTTCTGTGATTTCGCGGTCTCCTAGTTTTCCATCGATGTTTGTTTCCCTTCCGTGTTATGCTGCTCTGTGCTATGTCGGGTTGTCAATCTAATGATAACTTGACATTTTGAGGATCCATACAGCAAGGTGAAACATGCTCATGTTGCATTTGTACATTCCTGACCTTGCCCTCTTCTTCTTCGCACTATGTCCCCCTTCTTAGCAAGGATGAGATTTCAATCATTAATGATCAATTATCTCGCCTTACTAAGAATTCCAACCCAGCTAGGTTGGCCATTACTTTATCGCTTCCTTCTGCCTCTTTACCCTGTTCTGATCATTCGTATTCCACTCCTAAGAGACCATTTGTACGATCATTTGTTTCTTCCTATCGTCCTTCGCGTATGAGATCAAGGTATGTGCCTCGTACTCCCTACACCATTCATACTTGCTCCTTAGCGGCGACCGAGCAAATTATACGATCTACTCAACATACCCTCTACCTTGTCTGAGTTTGGTTCTCTTCTGCTGGTATTCGATTTTTCTATCTTCAGTCTTTCCATTATCTATCTCTAAGGTGAATGAAAAACCTTTTGCTTTGGAACATTTAAGGCATCGACAATGAGGCTTCCTTAGTGAGGCTTAAATGCATCGTCACAAAGCATTCTATCAGTTTGGTGGCATTTTTAGAGCCATTCATGGGTTCTTAGGTGATCTCCAATTCCATCCTTTATCTTGGATTTAGGGGAGGTTTAGTCATTGTCTCCAATAAGATTTGGATTCTTTGGGCTAAAGACTTCTATATTCTTCCTGTTTTCGACTTGTCTCAACTTCTTTCGGTTGTTTGTCCATTTCCTTCTCTCTTATCATCTTTCTGTTTCCAGTTGTGCATGCGAAATACGATCAGATCGAACACTTGGTCTTTTGGTCCTATATTTTGTCTTTTTCTGGCCTAGGGTTTGAGGCCTTGGTCATTAGTGGTGATTTCAATGTTGTATCGTGCCAAGAAGCTCGCTTCGACGGGTCCCTCGTCTTTCTAGTTTTAGCCCATGTGGATATCTCATCACTCGTTCCTTTAGGTTGTAGAGGAATCTTAGGCCTCTCCTTCTTTTGGTACCCCATTTTCTATTTTTTTGATCAAACTTAAATGTCTTAAAGCTTGTCTCAAGCTTTGGAATATGCACGTTTTCAAGAATATTTAAAACCGTGTTCGGGCTGCTGAAGAGATTCTTATTTTAGCATAATATTTATTCGATGATGATCCTTCCGTCGCAAACAAGGAGGCACGGGCTTAGGCCCAACTCGCCTTTTCGTCTGAACTTTGCATTAAGAAATACTTTCTTCATCAAAAAGCTAGGATCAAGTGGATCGTCGATGGAGATTCAAATTCCATATTCGTTCATTCTTCTAACAGAAAGAAGAATAATCCCCTTTCTATTAACCAATTTCTTCACCCAGATCTTTCTTTGGCTTTCACTCCTATTGCAGTCAAAGAGATTATCCTTTCTCATTTTCAATACTTCCTTAGCTACCCCTCAGTTTCCTTCCCTTACCCGACATTATTGTCCTTTATCCCAAGGTTGGTTCTTCCCAACGAGAGTGATGGTATTTTCCACCCTCTCTCTTGTGAGGAAATTCGGTCTTGTGTGTGCTAGCTGAGCAAGGGCAGTGTGAGTGGTCCAGACGGATTCAACGAGGTTTTTTACCATACTGTTTGACTGATCATTCGGTTGGAATTTTGCTTGTAAATCGAATACTTCTTCTCTGTTGGTGAGCTTCCTAAGGGATGGTCTTCTACCAATTTGGTGCTTATCCCAAAATGCGAAAACTCTTTCTCATGCTCAGATTTCCATCCTATTGGCTTGTGAACATTTTCTAATAAGGTCATCTCTGAGGTGCTTTCTTCTAGGCTAGCTCCTTATCTTGACCATGCTATCTCTACTTCTCAAGCTGGCTTCGTTCGAGGCCGTCTCATTACTGATAATGTCCTCTTAGCTCAAGAGCTTATTTCTTATATCGATCACAAAGTTGGGGCTCTAATGTGGTGATCAAGCTTGACATGGCTAAGGCCTATGATCGCTTTTCTTGGTTTTTCATCATTAGAGTACTCCAGGCTTTTGGCTTCCCTAAGCCTCTTATTGATATTGTTTGGAGGCTCATCTCGATCTGATGGTTTTTCGTTGTCATCAACAGATCAGATGCCAGATTTTTCTGATCAAGGAGGGGACCTCGCCAGGGAGATTCCATTTCACCGATGCTATTTTTCATTGCTGCTGAAGCTTTCATGCATGGGTGCATTCACTAACAGTTGCGGGACAAATTCATCATTTTGGCATCCCTAATGGTTACCCGATGATCTCTTCCTTATCTTTCGCGGATGACATCATTATTTTCTCTAACAGGAACTGACGCTCCATTCGTCCAATCCATAGTTTTATTCATCAGTACGAGAGGTGCTCTGGCCAACTCATCAAAAGTTGTTTTGTTCCTTTCAAGGCTATGGCTCAGGAGAGGGTTCCTTGGATTGGAACCTACACCGGGTACAAGGTTGTTTCCCTTCCGTTGCCTTAACTAGGCATTGTTTTTTACCATGGTCGCAAGGTCAATGCGATCTTCGATCCTCTTACTCACAAAGTGAGGGTTAAAATTATTCATTAGAATGCTTCTCTCCTTTCCCAGGCAGGTCGACTAGTTCTGATAATGTTGGTTCTTAATTCCGTTGGGTCTGATGTCTTTGCAATCATGACTCCTACTTCCTACTTTTTTCATTCTTGTCGTTCTTTAGCCTCATCCTTTTTTAAGAGAAAAAGGACAATGCTAGTCGATGCCATTGTTTTTCTTGGGATGTCATTTTCCATCCCAAATGCGAGGGTGGACTGAGGCTTCAAAACCCTAGAGATATCTACATGTCTTACGCTTGTAAGATCTGGGTTTGGTCCTGATCGAAGAAATCCCTTTGGACGTCGTTTCTTCATGCTAAGTACCATCGTCTTTTGTGTGTAGATTTCATGGGACCCCGTCTTAGCTAGTGAGACATGGCAACGGATGTAGTCTGTGAACACCTTCTCTGACTCTCACAGAGGTGGCATTGGTTGGAGTGGAGGTTCTTTCTCCCTTTGGGCTGTGTGGAAGTCTACTAGAACCCTTGGGCCTAGGATTCCGGCATTCACTTTCATTAGAACTCCCGCACCCCTCTCAAGGTTCCTATTCTTACATGGAAAACCGTCCATGATGGTTTACTACTAGAAGTGAATCTTTGGTGGAACGATATCCTGGTTGTGTCTCATTGTTGGTGTTGTAGAACTGGAAATGTGGAATCTTTTGCCCATATGTTCTTCGAGGGTTTTTGTGCTTGAGCTATCTGGTCTTTATTTAGAAATCCGGTTGATCTTTGGGGTAATTCCCTCTCTCTTTTTGACCTACTTCACCTTTGGTGGGAAGGCATTATCGGAAAGTCTCTCCGGTCTATCCTTTTTCAACTAATTCATTGTTTGATCTGTTGGCATCTTTAGGACGCTCGAAATAAGGCTGTGTTCGATGAGGTTCTCATGGACTCGCTTTCCATCGTTCACAGGGTTAAGAATGATGTTTTCCTTGCTTTTCATGGAAGGCCTTTCTTGGGTATCATTCTTTTTTGCTTGCAGAGCTTGGCTCGTACTTTCAATGTTTTCTCAGGCCTTTTTCCCCGTGCTAGCATAGGTTGATTAGCTTATTTGTTGTGTGTTGGTGGTGTTGTATTTTTGTGTTGTCCTCCCACCCCCTTCTCCTCGGCCCGCTAATATTTTAGTTTCATTTGCAAGCTCTGGGCCAGCTTGATCTTTTTGGAGGTTTTTCTCTTTGCTTTCTTGTTATGTGGGTCTCTTTGCTGTTTTGAGGACTATCAGCTAGCGAGGTAGACTTGAGCTTGTGCATCTGTAGCTGTTGGGGTTGATTTTGGTCATCTTACGGAAGTAGCTTCTTCCAACTGGAGTGAGATATTCTTGTTGCGGTTTCTCGGAGTCTACGGAGCTTTCTTTCGGATGGAATAGAGGGAAGTTCCCTTGCCTTTGTTGTTTGGACTCTGGTTCTTTGCTTCTTTCCTAGATTCCTCTTCTAGTTTGTTGTTCTTGGTGTGAGTAGGGATCCACTGTATTTGAGTGCTATGTTGGATTTATGTTTTTTTGTACATTTTTTTCCTTCTTCTTTTGCAGTTTCTATTTTTTTGCTAGATCGTTTTTGTTAACTACCATAGATTGGATATTATCTCTTTTTTGCTATTTTTATATATATGCCTTTGGTTTTTTAAAAGGATCGTGTACCCTGGATTGAGCTCTGTTAGTGATCTAGTTGTCTCGGATGGAGGCAAACATACACAAGACGAATGCATGACAATCTGACTAGAACCGGGGTTTTCCATTAGCCCTTGACGGACGACAATGGCCGATCATTTGATTATTGATGCATTCAAGGCTAAAGTCGGTGATAGGTAGGATATTGGTTGCTATGGATGTTATCGTTTATTGTGTGTTTACTTCTCTATTTCCATGGGTAGGTTATCACTATAGGTCATCAAAGAGAAGTGAGGTTGAGGGATGTCCTTCCCTATTCTGGAGTTGCATACGATATATGATTATCCTATACTAATCCTTTGGTTACTAAGATGGTTCAGATGATTGAACCGTCTATACTCATATATCATCTATAACCGTCGTTAGTTGTTTTATCGCTCACTAAGATTGTTGTTTAACTCAAGATTTTATGTCTCCCTCTTATTACCTTGGGTTGCTCATCAATGTTGGTGGTGAGAAGATTGAGATAACAAATAGCAGGTTTTGGTGTCGATGATGTTGTGCGCTAACGAGCAGGAGGTTGGCACACTACTATTATGCTATTTAGATATTCTTTTGTTTCACTATATTCTGATGACTTTTGATACTCTGAGAGATATGTAGTAAGGCTTGATGTACAGATTACTCATTTTCACTGTTGTTTTGTGCTGGTGACTCTTAGATGTTATGAGATTTGAGTTTATATTCTATTATGCTTCACTACTATATCCTGTTTTATATTTTCTGTTATATGTTTCTCATGCTCTACGAGTTAAATGATAGGTTTACTTCCAGCTATTCTTCCTAGATGATCGCCCACATCGGCCTGGCACATCATATAGTACACCTCGTCCTTAGTTTCGTGCTGGAGTTATGGAGTGGTTGCCACCATTGGTATCACAGTGTTGGTTATCAATTTTACCAAAGTTTGCAAGTGTAAAAGCGTTTGAGAGACATACTTGTAATTTTTTTGGATGATTACTATACTATAATATATAGTTTAGCAGGTTAGTAAGCATTCGAATACCGATGCGGCCTTTCTCTAATGTTGTGGAGTTAAACCACTCAATGAGTCCGATATGGCGCAGGTGCAAAAAGTTGTAGTGGGGATAAAGCGAGGAAATAATGAGATATAGTGGATGAGTCTAAATTGCATATAAAACTCGTATTAAATGCTTTTACAAATATATACATGATAAATAAAAAAGTAACATTCAACTTAAATATAATTAGTCCATTCTTAATTTTAAATAAAAGCATAAGTAAATATATGTTAATTAATGTAAACTTTTATTTAGCTTGATTAAATTTAATAGAATATTATAGCATTATAAATTATAAAAAATACATGTTTAAATTATATTAAAAACTAATTTTATAAATTTTATGATGTAAAAATGTCATTTCTAAATTCATTTATTTTATAGAAGATATAGCGAACATAGCGGAATATAGCCGAAATAATGGGATATATCGGGAATATCCAATTTAGCGGAACTTAAAGAGGAAAGGTTATTTCAGAGGCAATTTGGAAATAACGTAGTGTTAGAAATCTACTACAGGATATAGCGGGGATGTTGTGGGGTAATAGCGGGGCATTAACTACACATCTCTATTGTGGATTGATCATTCTCATTTCAGATAGAGAATATTTCGATGAACTTCGAGACACGCTAATAGGGATAAGCCCGCTACTGGAGGGGTAGGCGTTGGTGGCCAGTCGAGGTCTGCAACTTCTATGCTCGATTATCCTCATATGTTCGAGGACATGATGGCAACGATCATGAAAAGGATGCCCACTCTAAAAGCGATAGTAGAGCATGGTGTTCCTGCCCAAGCAACTAGGGTTGTTGATTTCGCTAAGTTGAGCATGGAATACACTTCTCTGGGTGGAAAACCGTTGTTGGTATAGATCCTACTGTTGAGATTCAGAATTGGTTGGATGCTCGGATTTTCAGAGATTGGGAATCAATGATGTGACAAAGAGAAAGCTTGCATCGAGGCAGCTGCTGGGTCGAGCAATGGGTTGGTGGAACTCTTTAACTTTGGAGACTCAAGAGGACCAGATTACTTAGGATTAGATTAGAACTAAGTTCAAGGAGAAATTCATTTCTGCGGTCTAGAAATTGATGCTCTTTAAGAAGTGGTCAAGCTTAAGCAAGTCGGTAGACTCATGTTTGAGTTTGAAGCTTTATCTAAGTATGCTCATTCATATCCTTATAAGAAGAATGATAAGTTTATATTAGGTCTAGATGAAGGACCTGGGAAAATAACCGATTGACCATATTGATAATTCGTATGAGAAGCTAGTCGAGAAGGTTTTAAGGAAACAAAGCCTGTTTCCATAGAAGGTAGAGGATGTTGTTGAGAGTATAGAGAAGTCGAAGCCATTGCAGGGTAATGGCAATAAGAAAAAGTGGAATGCAAATCGAAAACATCAAAATCAAGGGGAAAATGGCCAGAAGAAGCCAAATGGTGAAGTTACTTCTATAACTGTCAACATAAAGGTCATTATTCCAAGGATTATAAGAACACTAAGGTGAAAGGGAAGTGCTTTAATTGTCACAAGCCTGGACATATAAAGAAGAATTGTCTAGAACAATCGAAGGATAACAAGGGTTGTGAGAGCGTACACTTTGGATGTTGTACCCTCTTCCTTATGGGATCCGACTACAGTGGAAAGAGGCAAGAGTGTTGTTATGCATGGTACACTTTATGTCAGGGGTATTTCAGTTCGAGTTTTGTTTAATACTGGTGCATCTCACTCTTTTATATGAAATGAGCTTGTTTGCAAGTTAGATTTAGAATCTAAGATTGTTGATAGACCACTGGTTGTGACTAATCCAGTACGAGGTTCGTTCAGTCTTTGTGTAACACCGCACGTTCCTTAATATCATCTATATGAAGATTCTGTTAAGAAAATATGTAGCATTGTAGGTATAAAGACATAAAACATCACAGGGACTAAGATTTCACAAGACATAAAATAGCAAATTTATAGCAGAAGAAGAAGATTTCATTTTAAATACTAAACCATCTTTATTTTAATGAACCAATTAGTTACAAAATGTTATGTCTTAAAATATCGTTCAAAATAACATCAGAGTACAATATAATATCATCACCCAAATAGTCAAAAAGACATGACCTAACCTTGGAAAGAAAGTAGGAAGTAATATTTCATCTTTTGCAGAAATCTTTCACGATGAATCAACAAATAAATCTAAACTCTACATTTTCTCCCTGTAAGCCTAGGGAAAGAAAAGAGAATGGAAGAAAGAAAATGGGTCAGACATAAAGCTTGTTGAGCTGCTATTATTACTAGCACAACTGCTAAGTTAAGGAAAATATATAAACGGTAGTTTTAGTGTTATAAAAGGATTAGTGTCTGTGGACACCTAAAAGTGAACAATTGCTTATATGAATTGACAAAAAAGATTGGCTACTCTTATCCAAAAGATAATGATGATAATAATGATCCTACAAATGTTGATTAACTATTTTGCTGTTCTGCAACTTCGGACCAAAATAAATAATTAGGAATGAATTTCCTAATACTACCCATCGATCGATTACTTTACCCAAAATGTGATAGCCTATGCCAGCTATGGAATTCAGGGTTATCAAACTCGAACCCATCAACTAAATGGACATAACTGTTAATCACAGGTGTTATAGCATATTATCTTCCCCAATCATTATGATGCACCCTCATCATCCATCCAGAATACACCCTTACCCACCTCGATTTAACCGCCTACTATATAGTTCAGTCAAGCATGCTCTAGCCTCTACATACAGTTAAAGTCCGTGATAACAAACGGATATTGACTGATATGGGTTCCCAAACAAAAAATGCAATTGACACATGTCACCCCTAGGCTTGTCCCCAATTCATTACTAAGGTTTCATTATTCTATCAGGCCTCTTACCTTCACAAATCAGCCCCGTGCTACTGGAACGGACCTAATCTGCGAGCCACTTATCTTCCCTAATCAAACCACGCGATGCCAGAACGGACTCCCTCTTCTTAGCTTATTAATCTCATGAATTTAACTTAACACAATTAAGTTTATTAATAAGTCTAATATAACCACATTTTATATTCCTAGGTTGTATTAACGTTTCTAATTAATGTTATTCCTTTTGTACAACCCATTCCCACATTGCATAGTGTTCAACAAGGTTTAACATATTCCAATTCATACGTTCACATGTTCTCCAATTATATATTAAGGTTTTATCACCAACTTACAGCCTAATACTATCCCCTCTTTATTCAATTTCATTATCTTCTAGATTACAGTTCACCTATAGATTGCAATACTTGTCTAATTTCTTCATCTTCCCAATCTATAGTTCATTTGTTGATTACATCTTTTTAATAAAATTTCAACACATCTCATTCATACCATTATCGTACAAAATTCACTAAGCCTCAATTAATCCTTTTTATACATATTTTTTATTATTATTCAGTTATTCTATTATTGTCGCATCTCGTATTTTACCCAATTCGCGCAAAATAAGAAAGAAAGGTTTAGACTAAAAAAGCCTGAACTCAACGTTAGAAATGATAAGAAAATGTCTTAGGCTCTCACATGGCCTAGGCTCATATGGACCGAAGTAGATCTAAAATAAAAATTGGGATAATTACAAAACTGCAATAAAATTTCATATGAAGAACAAAGGTATAGATAACTGAAATAAACTACAATAATGGATTTACTAAAATAGAAAAAAGGAAGAGCAGGGACATAAATAAAATCTAAAAGAACTATTTAAAAATAAAAGAATTAGGGATAGTTGGATCTGTAAATAAACCATAAATAAACTATATCATTGTACAACTACAGAAAGATTCAGATCTGAAACCACTATAACAACTATTGTATCAATTTTAATCTGAACATGGAAGGAATGTCATAATCATAAAAATACTCACCTAAAATTTGAGAAAATCCAATAAGCCCCTGTAGAACTTCTCTATCTACGAATAAATCCCAAAAATATGTGCCGAACCAAGCCTTAATACTCCATTAGAATTATATTGGAGAAAAGGGTTATTTGAGAGAGGCATAGAAATGGAGTAGTAAGGATTATGTTAAGCTTTGGAGGCTTTTATAATTAAGTTAGGATATCTAGGTTCGTTGAGTTTTAGGTTTAGATTTTAGGCCATTTTATTTGAAGAAGGATCTGGGAGCAAAACCCCAAAACATAGCCTGATTGGTCGAAATCGTGCATGGCAAACAACGTTGCCAACCTATGACCTGGGTCGACCCACCCCTTATGTGGGTCGACATAGGGGTCAATCCACTTAGGTCCTGGGTTGACTCAGTGGTCGATCCAACATGGACTAGGTCATCCCAGTTCCAACGTGTGTATATATATATATATAATTCTTTTAATTTCTGATTTTAGTTCAATCTTCAAAGAATTGTAACTTCTTCGTTTTAAGTTCGATTTTAGCAAACCAAATATCTATTTTAATCAAAATTTTGTAATGAACCCAGTGGTGCAATCCCCATTGCCCAATTCTGAATATTTTTTTGATTAATACGTATTTCCTCAACTTATTCCTTAATTAATTAATTCATTAATTAATTATTGTTTGTTGAAAATTTGGGTTGTTACACTTTGTATGCTTTGTTATGGTCTAATTTTATTGAGTCATGGTTGCTATTTTGAGTGTGATTGTTTTGTTTTGTACTTAGTTGGGTTTCAGATTATTTTGGGTATGGACTGGCTCAAGAGGTATGCAACTATTGTGGATTGCGAGAAGCTTGAGGTGAAAATTGGGAATGTGGAAGGGCGAACGATGGTGATATGTTTTCTACCAGAGGATGAGGTTCTGCTCAGCTTATTATATTTGGTTGTGATTCCATGGGACATGGTATCAATCGTATGAGTGTTTTATGTTGTTTTTGATGAGGTCAGAGGAATGCTACCGCAACGAGAGATTGAGTTTTGAATTGATTTATTAGATGGAGCCAAACCTATTGTGATGCTTCTTAGGCAGATGGCGCTTAAGGAACAATGAGAGTAGAGGTGCGATCTTTTGCATAAGGAATTTATTCGTAGAAGTGTATTCGAATAGGGCGCACCAGTTATGGCTGCGACCAAGGCTAACAGATCTTTGCGATTGTGTGTGGATTAACATGAGCTATATAAGTTGACCAAGAAGAACAAGTATCAATTGCTGAGAATCAATGAATTGGTTGATCAACTTCATGGAGCTAAAGTGTTTTTCCAAATGGATTTAGCAATGGGATTTGACCAACTGAGAGTGGCTAAGGGTAGTGTGCTTAAGACTACTTTTAGAGCACCGTGCAGGTTTTGTGTGTGACTAGTGATGCCATTTGGATTGACTAACATTCCAGTTTATTTTATGGATCTTATGAATCATGTTTCAGAAATCAATTGAACAAGTTCGTACTTGTGTTCGTGGATGATATGTTGGTTTTCCCTTGGATTGAGGAAGAGCATAAAACACACTTGTGGATTGTTTTTGAAATCTTGCGAAAGCATCAGCTGAAGGCTAAGTTTTCGAAGTGTCACTTTTGGAAGGAAGAAGTGAGATTCTTGGGTCACGTTGTGTCCAGATAGGGGATAGCGGTGGATCCTGCTAAAGTGGCAGTGACATAAGATTGGGACCGGCCTAAAAGTGCGACGAATGTTAGGAATTTACTTGGTTTAGCAGGGTACTATCGACGATTTATCAAGGATTTATCTAAGATAGCATCACCATTAACTGGATTAATGAAGAAGAATTAGGTCTTCATGTGGAATGCAAAGTGTGAGAAAGATTTTAGAATTTTGAAAGAGAGGTTGGCGAGTGCTCCTTGTTGACTATTTCGAGTGGCAATGAAGAGACTGTGGTATACACAAATGCTTGCGGTACTAGACTTGGAGCAATGCTAATGCATAAGCATAGAGTCATGGCTTATATGGGTTGACAATTAAAGCTGCACGAAAGAAACTATCCGACTAACGATTGAGTTAGTGGTGATCGTGTTTGCCCTGAGATTTGGATGCATTATCTGTAGGGTGTTATATTTGAGTTGTTTTCGAATTATAAGTCATTGAAGTATCCCAGAAGGATCTGAATCTTTGGCAACAATGATCGTTAGAGTTTTTTTTGTGTCATATGATTTTCCAATAGCCTATATTCTAGGTAAAGGTGATGCCGTGTCTGATGCGTTAAGTATGAGGCATGAAAGCTTGGGAGCCAAGTTTTCGGGTGGAAACATCTCAATTATTTGGTGAAATTTGACTTTAGACCACATTGAGAGTTAGAACCCGAGTTGTTAGCGAACTTATCAATTAGATCGACTCTCATCGAAAGGACTGGCAAAAGCCAGAAGATAGATGCTAAGCTTGTGGAGATTGTCTGGAGATTATAAACGAGGGTTGAACCAAAGGAGATTTAGGGTTTCGAAGTCAATCGAGATGGTTGGTATCTAAGAGTGGACGATTGGTTGTTCCTAAGATAGATGGATTGGGAGATGAGGTTCTGAGGGAATGTCATCACTTTAGGTTGAAGATTCATCCTAGTGGTTATAAGATGTATCGGGATATGAAGCATGCTTACTAATGGAAAAGTATGAAGGGAGATGTCATAAACTTTATCTCGTAATGTACAAATGTTAGGTTATTAAAGCCAAACAGAAGAAGACTAGTGGATTGTTGCGGTCATTAGAAGTTCCTACGTGGAAATAGGAGCAAGTGTCGATGGATTTTATCAATGGACTAACTAGGACAAGGGCGGGGAATGATGGTATCTGGGTTATCGTGGATCGCTTGAATAAAAGCGCGAGGTTTATTCCTGTCCGATCGACTAGGATGACATCAAAATTAGCTGAGTTATGTCTTAAATGGATATTTTAATTCCATGGGATACAAAAGAGTATAGTTAGCGATAGAGATCCTTTATTTACCAGTGGATTCTAGATGAGTTCGCAAGAGACGTTGGGAATCGATCTATGTATGAGTATGGCTTACCATCCCCAGAAAGATGCTATGGTTGAGAGGGTTAATCCAATATTGAAAGGCCTCTTAAGCGCTTGTGTATCAGATTTTAGAGGGCTATGGGTAGACCATCTGCATTTGGTTGAGTTTGCTTATAATAACAACTATCAGTAGAGTATTGGGATGGCACCGTATGAGGATTTGTATGGTAGAACATGTAATTCCCCAGACTGTTGGTTAGAAACTAGCGAGAAGCTATTACTTGGGCCTGAAATGATAAGTGAAACGACATATAATATTGATATCATTTGACAACGAATGACAGCCGCCCAAAATCGTCAAAAGAGTTATGCCGATACGAGACGAAAGGATTTAGAATTCTGAATCAAAGATATGGTGTTTATTAAGATTTCGCCTATGAGGAATGTGGTATTTTTTGGAATAAAGGAAAGTTAGTGCCAAGATTTGTTGGGTTGTTTCAAATTGGTGAGTGTATTGGGAAGCTCGCTTATAACGTGGATTTACCTGAAAAGATGGTGGGTGCACACAATATTTTTCATGTAACATTTCTAAGGAATTTGTGCATGACTCGAATGTTGTGGTATCTCATGAGCAGAATGATGATTTAGAGGTCGAGCAAGAAGTTTCTAGGCCTTGTTACCCTCTTTTCCTTATAGGCAGTGATATGAAAAAGCTTAGGGGGGAGGTTGTTAAGCTAGTCAGGATACAAGGAAGCGAAGATGATGGCGACTGGACATGGAAAACGAAAGCGAGTATGAAGTTGACCCCATCCAAGACTCTTTGTATGGTATGTCCCATATATTGTATCTTACTTGTACACTGTGCCTTGCACTATTAGAATTCCACATGCTAGGGTAGGATTTTGATTACATGGATCGTTGGATACTAGATTGAATGGTAATTAAATACTCGTGGATGTAGATATGCAGATACCCTGTTGTTCATGTTTGCTTGGAATTTCAGGGGCGAAATTCCTAAAGGGGGGAGGACATGTAACGACTCATATTTTACGTATCACAGAATCGTAAAATAATTATATTTTATTTCTTAGTGATTGGATCATTCTCTGATTTTGATATGTTGTTCAAGAGGATGTGAGACATGTCCATGATTTTTACCAAGTCAACTTATGACCATTTTTCCCTTATGAATAGTTTTTAGCTATAACTTTTGATGGGAATTGAATCAGGTACTAAAATTGATCTCGTTCGATCACAATGGTGGTTTATGATTCCGTAGAGTGGTCATTTGAAAGATTTGGTTTAGCAACTTGAGAGGAATCACGATTTTACGTTTCAATTTCAGTTAGGCAGACTAATTGGCTGCTAAGGGGATAATTAGCCAAGCCCATTAGGGTAATGAACTACAGCAATAAATAAAGGGGTTTGAAGGGTTCTTCTCTTCATTCAAATATTAGATTGGGCGCCTTGATTCTCCAGTTCAACCTAATTCCTAATTCATTATAGATTGCACCTAGAGGTTGGATCGTTATAACACCCAGATTTTAGCAATTTAATAATTAAGTTATTTAATTATTTGAATAGTGATTTGGCAAATTAAAAAGATTTGAACTAAATAATTTTGATTATTTAATTAATACAATTAGTTGGATAATAATTTAATTTTCGAAATAGTCAGAAATAAGTTGAATTTGCAATATTGTGTGTATTGTATAGTTTAAGAGATTTAATTCAGTTTAGAATTGAATTATAATAAATAATTTATTTATTTAATAAAGTTTTAGATATTAATTGTAATATAATTTAAATCGAGCTCGTAGCATCGCGGTAGCTCGTAATTTTATATTTTGAACTTTAAACGACAATACAGGGATTTGTTATAAGTTGGAATTTGTTGAAACAAGAAACATTTGAATGTGTTGAATGATATTTTTCTAATGAGAGAGAAAAATCGAGATTTCGTCTGTTCGATTGTGAGTTATGTCCAAATCAAATTTCTAGAAGGTCGCTATGGAATCGTTTATAAATTATAACGATTTATTTATATAATAAAAGGATTTTATTATATATGAATATCGATTTAACTTGTATTTTGAAATATCGAGGTATGAATCAAAATGTATTAAATTTGGAGCTATATGATATTCTATTTAGATATATACAATAATATTAATTTATTAATACTAATTGAATTGTTTTTTAATATATTAAAATTTTATTTGTTTTATTTAAGCTTTAGAAAATAGCCATTTTGCAAAGGACCTCTGTTTTCGATGAAACGAATTTTATTAGATCCGTAATGATTAATTATTGCTAGATTTCATATTTCGCGCCAATCGGAGTTGTTTTATGACCATGCGGAATTTAAATATAAACTAATTGATAAGTTGACTTTAAAAATATGGTATGTGAGCAAAAAAACTTGGAATTCAACGAAACAAGTTTCATAGGGTCCGTAATGTCGAACCATAGCTGCATGTCCATTTTTATCGAAATTAGTTATTGTACGTGACCGTACGAATTTATAAATGACAAATACAAGCAACGATTGATTAAAATGGGATATAAAATCAAATAAAACTATACTAAAACTACTATAAATAATCCTAACACTCTTCTAACCTTAAAAACTTTTCCTTCCACGGCCAAATGCAGCAGCCGCCATGATTCTTCCATAAACGTGAGAAAAAGAGGGTTTGGAAAATCAAAACAACCGAAAAAAAAATCATAAAATCCAGATATATGTATTTTTGAACTCTTGAGATTGTAATCTACATTTTTATACGGGTTTCTTCTTGTTCGAACTTCCCTATTGTCGCACCAGTGGATCCAG